>JALIRH010000007.1:25980659-26183159 GCA_023055505.1 Callipepla californica brunnescens | reverse complement strand
TGCACTCAGGATGAGTAATGTAAGCAAAGTTCTGTAGCATGCACTCCAGCCAGATGTACTCTGGTAGGAGCAAACCACAACAACGAGAGTTTGCCAGTCAGATGACACTGAGGCATTCCTGACTGGGAAATAGAAGAAGTCATGCAATAGCAGTAAGTCATGCACTGATGTCCTCCAATGCTACTTTTACTTTGCAGGAGGCAGCACAGAGGCATGGAGCTCTCAGCCTCCCCACTGCCAGCTGTAAAGATGTTGCACAACAACATTGTTGCCATGCTATACTCAACCCAGTTTCCCTCCCTCTGCAGCTGTTAGCCTCACCATCAGGATTTTCCTCCTCTTACGAACTCCTGTAGGGTTACCAGATCTCTAAGGGACGCCACTGCAATGGCATCTCCTGAATTTTTTAAGACATGTAGCAGGTGTGTTCTGAGCTATCTTCTCCAAATAAAGTCTGTCACCGGCAAGGTTAGCTCAGGAAACTTCACATCAAATGCAACCTTGGGATACACTCAAGGAACCTCCAAATATTGCCTTCTCCCAAATATCGTAATCCCTTGACATTCTTACTAGCTCAGCCTCTAAACATACTGCTGAGGAATAACAAACTTCTTAGTACCTGCTGGCCAGCCATGTGGCTGCAGAAGAGCATTTGGCAGAAGGTGAAGAGTGTTCAGAGAAGGGCAACAAAACTGTTGAGGAGTCTGGAGAACAAATCTTATAATGATCAGCAGAGGGAACTTAGACTGTTGAGTCTGGTTAAGAGGATGCTCAGGGAAGACCTTGTCGCACTCTACAAACTACCTGAGATGAGGTTGTGGTGAGGTAGGAGTTGGCCTCATCTCCAGTGTAACTAGTGATAGGACTAGAGGAATGGCCTCAAGTTGGCACCAGAAGAGATTCAGGTTGGATGTTAGGAAATTATTCTTCTCCAAGAGAGTGGTCAGATGCTAGAATGCTGCCAGGGAGGAGATGGAGTCACTGTCCCTGGAGGTGTTCAGGAGATGGCTTAAATGTTGAACTGAGGAACATGGTTTAGTAGGAAATACTGGTGATATGTGGATGATTGAACTGGATAGACTTAGAGGTCTTTTCCAACCTTGGTGATTCTATGATTCTAAGATGATGGAGGCAGTTCTAGACTGATTGCCCTGCAGGCCATTTACCTAGGAAAAGAGTTGAGATGCTATGAAAGGGCACCCCCAAGAGTGTTTCAGAGCAGAGAGCTCAGAGCTCTTACTGTTACTGTCAAAGGGACTACTGCTGTCCATCTTCCACCAGTGCTGCAGCTGTGGCCTTCACTCTTTTACATCTACTTAGCTTGCTTAGTTATGCTAAAATGCATCTTGTTTAGAAGAGCTCTGAATATTGGTCAGAATAATGTCTGTGGGTCTCCAGTTAGGGTCATGTGCTTGACTGTGACTGAACACAGAAAACTTCAGTTACTATCCATGAGGTGAGCTGTTATAGCTGCTTTGTGCTAATTTTTGAAACTCCCACAGTATCCCCTGGTATTTTAATGGAGAACTCCCAGCTCTGTTCTTTCAGAGCTTTTAACAGTAATTTTACCTACTCGCAGACACAAATATCCTAATATATTTTCATATATTTAACTTATTTGCTTAGACATCTGTGGCTCTTTCTCATTTATTTGGAGCTGTCTGATCTGTGCTGTCACTTTGTGATCCATAATTTATTAACTCTCTACACTTAACATGTTGATTTCCTGGTTTAAATTTCAATCTTATCCCTGAGTCACAACAACACAAAGTGCACTGCCCCCCTCTGATTTGTCCCTATCTGTACTCATGTGCACTAGAGGAAAAAGTCTGTTTTGAATTCAACTTTGCTTTCACACAGCCCATCTTACTGTTACAGATAAAAGCAACTTTTATCACTGTTAATAATGCAAATCAATGTGCTTAGGAAAGAGCAGTTGCTATGTTATTCTGCCTCATGTATTATTGAAAAAATTGTCAGTCAAAGTTCTCAATATGTGTAATTTTATCAATATCAGAGTGGAGATAAATAAGAAGTAGTACATCTGTTTTCATCCTGTATCCTAAATGGCCTTTGCAGTTCTGGTAGTTGGAAAAATATTAAAATTTAATTTGTGAATTCACTATCAGTTTGGAACATGAATCTTGACTACTTTGCACAGTCTCAAAATGGGTGTAAAATTGGTATTATTGATTATAATATCTCCCTGAGACAGATGTGGAGGAGCCAATAAGGAGAGGTGTGCTAACTGGATCTAGTTCATACATTGAAGAAAGATCAGCTGGGGATGTAAAGTATGGGGGCAGCCTTGGATGCAGCAGTCATGAGATAGTGGAGTTCAGGATGGAAAGAATCAGACAGTAAGTAGAAGCCCTAAGCTTCAGAAGAGTCAGCTTTGATCTCTTTAAGAAACTACTTGGCTAGATCACTGGAAGTTATAGTTCAAGATCAGTGCTTCCTGAAGAGTAAGAAATCAAGCAACCGTGGCAGGAAAGCCATAAATGAGCAAGGAGCTCATGGAATAACTCAAAAGGAAGGAGTTTATGGAATGTGAAGAAAGGGTCTAGATACTTGGAAGAAATTATAGAAAAATTTAGGAAATAGGAAAAACATGAAGGGATGCATGCACAAACAAATCCATGGATCCTGACGTGACGCACCCACATACATTGAGGTAGCTGTCAGAAGAGATTGCTGAACCACTCTCTATTGCTTTGAAATGTCATTGAGAACAGGAGAAGTATCTGAAGGCTGGAGAATAGTCAGTGTTACTCCAATCTTCAAAAAGAACAAGGAGGACCAGGAAAACTGCAGGCCAGTCAGTCCTCACTTCCATCCCTGGGAACATTATGGAACACCTTATTCTGCATGTCATCTCCCAGCAAGTGAAAAAAAAGTTTATCAGGAGCTGCCCAACACGGATTCACCAAAGAGAAATCATGCTTGATCAATCTGTTAGCCTTCTATGATTCTATGACTATCTGGGTAGTCAAGGGGAGAACAGTGGATGTTATCTTGTTTGACATGAGCAGGGCTTTTGACATCGTCTCCAATAACAATCTCTGTAGGTAAAACTTAGGAAGTGTGTGATAGATGAGTGGACAGTGATGTGGATTGAGAACTGGCTGACTAGAAAGGCTCGGAGTGTTTTGTTTGAGAGTGCACAGTCTAGTTGGAGGCCTGCAGGTAGTGGTGTTCCCCAGGGGTCAATACTGGATCAGGTCTTGTTCAGTGTCTTCATTAGTGACCTGGATGAAGGGATAGAGTACACCTCCAGCAAGTATGGTGATGATACAAAGCTGGGAGGAGTGGTATACACACCAGAAGGCTGTGCTGTCATTCAGAGGTCTGGACAGATTGAAGATCTGTACAAAAATAACTGATGAGGTTCAAAGACCAAGTGCAGAGTCTGATATCTGAAGAGGAATAACTGCATTCTTTAGTACAGGTTAGCAGCTGAGCTGGTGGAAACAAATTCTGCAGAGAAGGACCTAGGTGTCCTGATGGAAAACAGGTTGGTCATGAGCCAGCAGTGTGCCCCTGAGTCCAATAAGATCAGTGGTATCCTGGAGTGCATTACACAGAACATGGGCAGAAGGTGGAGGGAAGCCATCCTCCTCCTCTACTGTGCACTTGTGAGGCCACATCTGGAATATTGCATTCTGTTCTGGGCTCCACAGTTCAAGAAGGAACAGAGAACCTTCCAGAGAGAGTCCAATAGTGGTCTACAAAGATAAAGAGGAGTCTGGTACATTTTCCCTTATGAGGAAAGGCAGAGAGACCTGTGACTGTTCAGTTCTGGAGAGGAGTGAGAGGGGAACATGTCAGTGCATATAGATGCCTGAAGGGTAGATGGAAGTCAAGTGGATGGGGCCAGGCATTTTTCAGTGGTGCTCAGCAGTAGTATAAGGGGCAGTGAGCAAAAGCCAGAACTTTGGAAGTTCCATCAAATAACAGGAAAAAAATGCTTTATTTTGAGGATGACAGAGAACTGGAACAGGCTGCCCAGAGAGGTTGTGCAGCTACCTCTGGCACTGTTCAAAATCATCGTCTGGATGTTTTTCCATGCAACCTACTGCAGGGAACCTACTTTAGCTGGACTCAATGATCTCCAAATGTCCCTTCCAACCTCTATAGCTCTGTGATTCCATGATTCTGATTATAATCATCTATTGATGTCCTACATTCTTTTTGCATGCAAATTACAGGTATTAAAATGCAAAGTATATAACTAGAACACACACACACATATAGAACTATATTTATTTATATTAATATATTGCGTTATACACACACATAGGGTACTCTGAATGAATGCCTCCTCTTTATTTACATTTAAACTACAACAGATACAAAGAGAACAATAACACTATCTGATAAAACAAATTCTCAGATATATAACACTATTTTTAAGCATAGTCAACATCATTGGCTATTTTCACCAGCAATGATCAAAATGCCTGCATGCCTCACTCATAGAACCTGCACCAACAGAGATGACACGCTGTCAATGGTCACCACTGCTGAAACACATCTTCCAAGCCTCACTGTGCACATATCCACTATTTGGTCTCCAGAAACACTAATGAATGTCAATGGATGCCTATGTTTTTTATGAATGGAGGAATTCCATGACACACATTTGTTTCTATGTCAGATGCCATTTTGTCAGACTGGCCCCGACTCCCCCCCTGCCATTTGTCAAACAGCAACAAAATGTAATAGGATACTGAGGAAAGGCTCACCCTCTACTGTCACATCACCAACATCCTTCTCTGATGTTTTGGCCAACATAATAAAATTAAAAGGCATTTGGAGCAGTCGCGCATAGGTGGATACAATGACTGTTGAAATTAAGAGATTTTTAGAGTCTGAGAGTCTAATTTTTAGAGTCTGAGAGTCAATGTAGCTTCTCTTCAGTAGTTCATAAATTTCAGTATTATAATACTTTAAAATGTTAGCAATTTACGTTTATCAATTTCAGAGACTTTTCACTCCTTCAAAGAAGAAAAATCCAAGGCAAAATTCAAACAACTTTTCTTCATCGACAGTTCTCCTGGATGTTTTTGATTATTCCTTCTTGTCAAACCCTGGAAAAAACTTTAGACTCTATGTTCTGCTGTAGCTACATTTTAAGCAAATATATTGCTGTCAAATACTTTCTTGATTCTGACAAATGAACATTTAATGAGGATATAAGAGGGCAGATGTACTTCTTGTAATTTTCAGTGTAAAATAAATGATGGCTTTGTAGGAAGAGGCTAAGGTGTTGATTATCCCTGTCTAGCAAATTACTTCACATTTATACTTGTATTAAGCTACTGTGAAAGAGAGTGTAAAATCTCACCACTAAGAAATCATCAGTTATAGTGCAAGACTGTTGGCAAAAAAAAAAAAAAAAGTCAGGAAGTTATAAGGCAATATTTGCTGCAGGTTTTTTCACTCCATCAATGAAATACAATGCAACTGTCTTGTCCCTGCCCTCCAAAAAGTACAATAATCTTTTGTTGTTCAAAATAAAACGGTATTAAAGCCCATAACCTGGCTGCACAAAGCTGAGAACTTCAGCTCAAGAATGCAATGATGTTGTGTGTAATTTGAATTTGTGATCTGAGAGAAAGTGATTCGCAGGTGAGCAATGATTTTCTCCCCTGTCTTTTTATTCTTATCTGTAAAGTAGACAGCTAAAGAGTTTAAAGTCTTCAGCTTTGTTCTGGTTAAAGTTGACTGATCTATGGGCAAGTCCTGCTCAGACGATTACAGAAACATTTTCAGTTAAGTCCTCTGAATAAAGAATTCATGACACTGCTTGAAGTGGCTGATATATCGAAATTCTTACAAGACTTCCAGCAAGCATATACCTTTACCTTGAATTAGATATATCTCCTGGAGAGTGGGATTTTTTTGCCTCAAATCTGTGCTCAGATACCTACACTGAAAGAATATTTAATGTGAGCTGATGATGTTACAAAATGGCATATTCAGTGGGGCAAATTAGATTTTCCCGTTTGTCATGTATTAAAGTATTTAATGGCCACAATGGGGGAAACATTCAAATTGAGTTAGAGAGATGGAAGGATCACTGTATACCTTGCTTTTTCTACATTTCTCTGATTACTGACATAAATAGGTATTTTTTGTTCTCACATGTTGTTCTGACATTCAAATTCATTCTTTCTTGTGCTGCCCTGACTAACATATCCTGTAAGCTCAGAATCTGGCCTACCTTGCCCATGACATACTGCCACTTTATTTGACCCCACTTCATTTAAAATGGAATAGGTCAGAAGCTGTGCTCCCAGGAACAGGCATCAGAAGAGAAATGGGTCTTGTTGGTACATCTGCTTTTGACCAAGCATCTAACATTTTAATCTAACTTTCCAACTGAACTTCATTTTAGTACAAAATATTATTTGTTCAAGACATTTTAATAGTGAAGCATCAGAAGAACCACTGAAGGAAGCCATTTGTTGGCTAGTCAAGAGTGATTGCCATGGAATGGGAAGACGAATTGTAACAGTAATTCTAAAGTCACATATATTGTTGTTACAATTGGAAAAAGAGAAGCAAGCTCCTATCTCCTACCAAAGATGCAGCCCATAGCATGCATTAGGAATGTCAGAGTGTATGCTTAGAAACCAGATATTAAATGCCACCAGAAAAAAGTCAATATTCCTGCTCAAACCTCTCTTGGGGGATCTGGATGGATTTTTCTTCTCCACTGAGCCTTGGTAGAGGCATGCACCTCAGCAGCCCTAGAGGCTGCGTACTGCAGGCCCAAGCTGTCAAAGGTCCCTGCCAAATGGCTCCACAGAAGATGTGGTGTGTATGGGGCTTAGAGACAAGGTACACATGGTGATGGGGTTTCCTGCTTCTCCTGAATGGACTGTCCCAGTGCTACTGCGATACCTCATAACTCCAAGTGAATTTAGTCAGATGACAGGCAGCCTCATCACTATCTCAGTCATGTAGCAGCATTTTTGCACTCTTTCAGAGCCTGAATTTTAACAGAATTTGTTTGTGCCTGGAGTTATGTAAACAGATAAGAAAAAATGACATCAAAAGGTTTTACCAATAATTGGGGGGAAAGATAGATATCTTCAGAAGATCATTTATTTCACCTTAAAACAGGGAGAATTAGTCACCATGCAAAATGTTTTCACTCACCTTGCCATTAGACACTACGCTGAAAATTCTGCCATCTACAGGAAGCCATGGTCCACTTTCAGTTACAAGTGGAATAAAGCAAGCTTTAACAACAGGGATTTATTTTTCAGTGATATGCAAAAAACCTACATCATCTTTTTTCCATATTTTTCCTACACTTCTCATCTACTCAAAAGCAGCCTCTGCAGCTGAATCTTTGTTACTCTCCCAGCACTTAAAAAGCAGCCTTCTGAATTCTTCTTCAATTTAACCTACACTGCAGTTCCACCATATGTTATGAGATACAATGTAGTCAGCAGTGCTTTGCTTGCTAGCTTCACTTCCTTCCATACAAATAAAAAATACTATAGCCTAATAGTATGTTTTACATTAATTGCTATTAATCACTATGTTACTTATTGTGCAAAGCAGTTGTTTAACAATATTTTTAAATGGAGTGTAGTAGCACTGCGCGTAGCCTATATTTTGCTAGGAACTTTTAAAATAGATGCAACGTTCTTGTTCATGTGGGAAAAAGAGATTTAGAAGCCAATATGTTTCAGTGCATGTGGGTCAGTCTCAGGATTTTGCTGCTATCTTGCAGGTTGTTTAACTTGAAGGCTCACTGGAACCTTTAGATGAGGCAATTTTGCCAGATATGTCAAAATTCAAATTTAGGTTTGCTATAGCAAGTTTTATTCTCTAATTAAATTTGAGTGAGCCATTAGAGTAGCTATGTGGGCATAGATCCGTGTATAACATCTACAGATACTGTTTTTCATCTATGTGTCTGAAAATTATTTGTTACACTTATTACTTCAGAAAATTTTAATGGCTATTCTTCTTTCCCCTATCTCACTTCTTCTGTTGTTATTAGGTGAACTGAACTGTACAGGGATGCCTGCATTAAAGCTGAATAAAAACAAACAGTAAAAGCTGATGAGCGTCCAATTCAATGGAAAATGCCTCCTCCATTTAAGAATACTGAGATCCCTCTCAGTTAAATAGCACTCTGAAATGTGACCCGAATGACAAACCACACTTCTGAACTAGGGGGCTCTTACTGGAGAAAAGGCGTAGAAAAGCAAACATTTCTTATGTAGTGTTGGCACTTCACACTCCAGGCCCTGTCTTCATTTAGGGTTGGATATTTTTTTCATCACAAAGGTAAGATAAAAGGAAAGAAAGCTGCAAACTCAGAATTCTTGGAGTTAAAGTTTAGAACCAACCATTCATGGTAACTTTTTTTTTTTTTTTTTCCTTTTTCTTTTTCTTTTTCTTTTTCTTTTTCTTTTTCTTTTTCTTTTTCTTTTTCTTTTTCTTTTTCTTTTTCTTTTTCTTTTTCTTTATTCTTTTCCTTCTCCTTTTCCTTCTCCTTCTCCTTTCCTTCTCCTTCTCCTTTCCTTTCCTTCTCCTCCTTTCCTTTCCTTTCCTTTCCTTTCCTTTCCTTTCCTTTCCTTTCCTTTCCTTTCCTTTCCTTTCCTTTCCTTTCCTTTCCTTTCCTATTCCTTTCCTTTCCTTTCCTTTCCTTTCCTTTCCTTTTCCTTTCCTTTCCTTTCCTTTCCTTTCCTTTCCTTTCCTTTCCTTTCCTTTCCTTTCCTTTCCTTTCCCTTTCCTTTCCTTTCCTTTTTTTATTTTTTTTGTTAAATACCATTACATCGAGTAGAAAACAATGCAGACTTCACTGTTATCCGTTAAGACAGCTTGCAGGGGACCAAACAAATCTCTGTTGCAGAAGTTCTCCAAACACCAAAGAACATTTTCCTTGTAATACAATGTGACAAAGTGATATAATTCAGTAACTGCTCATTAGCATGAGGGCAAATTTCACAGACTTGTCTGATTATGGAGATATAAGGCCAAGGAAGAAATGTTACAACACGAGTCCCAAGAGTTTGGGCAAAGCTGAAGGCAACATATTTACCAAAAACAAATTGTTCCAAAGGCCATTGCAATGGATGCAGATGCTTTTTTCACTAACCTAATTCTGAAACCGTTTGTGTGTGGGAATTTTTTTATTTATTTTTTATTTTAACCTTAGTGATGGTTTTATTTGAGTAAACACTGGCTAGGACTTCCTGTTCTAAACTTAATGATTTAGGAGTACTAGCCAAAACCTGATGTTACTCCAACACAACTGAAAGATCAAAATGAAAAATAGAAAGCAGAAAAACATGCATGACAGATGCTAAAGCAGGACAGCCTATCAGACGTGGATGACATGGATGTTGTACCCTCATCTCTCCTCTAGAGCTGTAACACAGCACAGTCCAGCACCACTGGCAGCTGAATGCACTAAGACTCATTGCCTAAACCCAGTTCTGCTCAGTCAGGCACCCAGAGATGCCTCTTGTTGGCTCTTCCAAGCAAGATTTTTCAGTCTTTTGTCGCATGATTCTTTTATGTGACATCTTTCCACTGGTTCTCACAGATACTGCTTTCCTTCATTCTCATGCAATGACGAACTCAGGGACAAATGATCAAAATAAATAAATAGGTTATCAAAATCAGCATGAGACCCAGACTGTTCTGTAAGTGATTCCATAGAATTAAATGCATCACATACACTTACCTATGTTGAAAGGAAATTTCTACTTTAAAGAAAATGTTTTAGAAATTCTGTGTTCAGGAAATGAATTCAAGAAGACTCCTTTTTTTGGAGCCCTCCCACACAGCTCAGTAGTCCTGCTTACCACTGCTAGCATTATTTCCTTTGCATTGGATGTTATTTTCCTCTTTTATTTGCTATACAAAAGAACGGTTCTGTGGTTTTCCTGAGATATATGAATGAGTTGAGTCATCTTTGACTCCGATAAAGAATGAAGGTAATATGTGAAGAAGCTTCATACTGAATAGATATTCATTTTAGCTATGAATGATGCATGAAGGCTCTCTTCTAGAAGAAAAATGTGAAGCAGCTGTCAAGACTCAATACTAGAGTAAGTTCAAGCACTTTTCTAAAAGCATCTTTGTCTTTTCTTTATTTTTAGTGATTAAGCTATTCAATCACTACCTCAGGAAAAAAAAAAAAGATATTACTTGTCATTATGAATAAAACATAATAATTTTATTTATCTCCAGTGATCTCAGAAATATATATATATATATATAAAATCTAAAAGAAAACAAAATCAATTCTTTTCCTTTTCAGTGTAAACTGGGCAGCATCTCAAAATCACATTTCTATGTGGGTCATCAATGAAGTGATTTCCAACAATATTAATTTTGTATCTGTCTGATAAAACTCATACCAAGAAAAAAAGTAATAGAAAGGCCAGACACTCCCAATTTCTGCATTTTGTTATATAACATCTAAAAACATATTAAGAAAATGTCACATGTAAGTGCAAATAAGCACTGGTCTCCTACTTTGAACCTCTTCTTCTCTCTCCTTCCCGTGCTGATTAATTAACAAGAAAAAAAATCTCCAACAAGCACTTGTGCAGTAGCAGGGGTGATTTACAAATGTAAACAGAGATCATGCTTCCAGACATATTTCCTTAAATGCCAAATGTGAGGATTAATATCAGGACAAAATAAAGAGGCCAGAATGGGGAGTTTCACCTGCTGCATTGACAGCAATAGAAAATGGGGCTTAGAACAACCGTGTGAGATGTTCTGGTTCTAAGAAAGGCTGAAGCAGTTCTTAGCCACCCTTAGCAAGCTCTTTTCCTTATGTAAACATGCTTATTCTGCTGATAAGTAGCAGATACTCAATGCAAGTTAGCTATTTACTGTGTTTATAACACAGAAGTCCCCTGGAAACTGCCTTTTTTAAAGCTAAAAGTTGTTATAAATATCTCTTCAGAACATGGCAAATATGGACTTATTTATAGGATACTTCTATCAAATCAATCCTCCATCAAATAAATATGAAGGCTTCTCCAAATGTAATGCCTCCTATTTAATATGCTGGCCTCAACATCAGAGGTGGGTATTGGTGCTATGGCAGTAGAGGGTGAACATTCCACCAATATCCCATTACATTTTGTTGCCAGGTAGTAGACAGCAGCAGAGGGCAGTCTGACAAACTGGTATCTGACATGGAAGCGTGTATGGAGTGAAGGTGTGCCATGGAATTCCTCCATTCATAAGAAATGGAAGCCACTGACATTCACTGACAGTTGCTGAACATTTATTTATGTTCATCACTGGCAAAAATGCATAGCTTATGGTGATGACTAAATAGAAAAACAGTGTCTTATTGGTGAGAATTTGCTCTACCAAACAGTGTTATTGTGCTCTTTGCATCTGTTGTAGTTTCCATGGAAATAAAAAGGAGATATTACTTTTGGAGTTATGACAGTAAAATATTCTTGACTCAATAAGAAACTAAATTCATTCCAATTTTCAAATGAAGGTTCAAGCAACAGAAAGAGAGTTACATCACATTTTTCTTAATCTTCCATCAGGCTATAAATTATCATACCTCTCATGAAAAGGCTGTTAGCCTAATTCCAGGCAATCATGTACTTATCCAAATTGCTGTAGGCATGATCAAGTAAAAAATATTCTCCCTCCCAATTCCTTGACCCAAAAAACATTGAGCATTCACTTTCTGTCAGAAATAAACCCTAACATCCTTGTGAGTTCAGCCTTCCTGATAAATCTTGTTCAAACTGACTAGGCCAGCTTCTTCTAGGGCAGCCCCACAGTGTGGGGTGATGGTGGCAGGAATGATCTGGTATTTTAGTCAGAGAAAGAACCCTGTAAGCTCAGCGCTAACATTCACAGCAAACATCTGTGGGCAAGACAGAAGTAAAGACAGAGATCCATCTGAGATAATAAGCTTTTCCAGTGATTGCTTCTAGTCACTTAGGAACACATCAGTCCTGTACATCAATCCCACCTTCTGCTACTGGAGGTTGTCATGTCATATATTGCCTTTCTTGAGCTCTGTTCTGTAAGAAATAGTTAAGGCCTACTGTGATGGTGAGATTGTTCCTGGCTTCTAATTTCAATTTATTCATGACCTGTTTATAGCATTTCTTTCTGAGCCAATATTGTCCCTTAGCTTAACTAGCTCTTTTCCCTTCCTGATGTTTATTCTCCTGTTATATTTACACAGGACTGACGTATCCCCTGTTAGCCCTCTCTGAACAAGGTAAGCTCTGGCAGTTCCACTCATGGGATTAGCTGGATCACTTCTCCTGCCTACCAGCACTCAGCTTTCTTAAATAAGTCTGTTTGCTGATCTTTGTTTGCTCTTCTTCATGTATATTGTACTACCCCTGTATTGATAGAGTTATTGCAATGAGGATACTAGATGATCCCCATCTGATTATATCTTTTCTAGTTATTCAAAAACATGAATTTTCTATGATGGAGATAGATGGGTTTGGGAAACTAGCACAGTGCAGAACCTTGGAGCCCCAAATCTTACGTCCTTACATCTGATAACCACAGGAAAAGCAGAAACTCAGAGTCCTTGGAAATGAGTTTTGATTCCTCTAAGTTCCCTTTTCTCAGTAATTTTCTACGGCTATGACTATAGCCTACAATATTTGAATCTCTCACTTGTGTGACAAAAAGAGTTCAGTGAAGTCCTGAGTCATGTTATTGCTGTAAATTTTTGTTTGACAGTCTTTGACAGAATTTTGAAGTTTAATGTATCCATCATAATATCCTGAGCAACAGAGACAAAACATGGTAAGGGGACTTAATAACTGTTCTGCAGGGGGCCAGAGTGGGCCAAGCTGGGTAATGCTCTCAGAATTGGGGTGGAGGACACCTCTCTTTGCTCACCTGCTGGCATAGCTGGGCACAACTAGGGCCACACGTGGGCAAAACAGCTCTGAAAAGAAATTGTGATTCTGCAGTTGAGTACAGCTCACAACTTTCTTTTTCTGGCTCATTTGGAAAAATGATGATAGTGAGGGGCAATTGCTTTCCAGGAGGCCCCTGGGAGACACTAATCCTGCCCTCTATATCCAGATCTCTTCCCACATTTGCCAAGGAAGTGTTGATTGGCAGTTAGTGAAGCAGCTGTGCAAGTGGACAAAGCTGCAAGAGGAATGAATCTGCCTGCATCACTTGGTGTTAGCTTCTCTGCCACAAATTGTCCAAAGAAAAGGTAATGCAATGTTAACATCCTGTCTGGAAGAATAAAAATAGGGGAAAAAAAGTCTGTTTTGGATGAGAAATGCTTCAGGAAGCCTTTGCCTGTTACTTATGACGTTTTGCCACCATACTGCTATTAAATCCACAGCCAAAGCATGTTGGTATCAGAAGCAGGACACAGAAGAGTGCCAAACTGAGGCACTCTGTCCTTTCCTGTCGACTGTGGTTTCAGGAACTTCAGTCCTTTCATTCATTAGCTGTTTAATTGTCCTGCAAAGGCCTTGAGTCAATATTTTTATTTCCTGATTTTACCTGCCAGTGGTGAACAATCTGCTCCCCTTTCAGAGCATCTGACTAAATTTAACAAGCAGACAAGGAGGACACTCCCATGCCTGCTGGACTGGAAAACTCTAAGTATATTTAACAATTCAGAGTTTGCATGCAGACCTTGAAAACAACCACTGTCTTCTGAACAGCACCACTGTCCTGCTGAGTTTTCTTTTCTTTTTTTTTTATGTCATGGAAATAAAAGATTTCAGATCATACCAAAGATATTTAAAGATAAGGACATATTAGCTTCATGATAAACTGTAGTATCAAAATGAATGTATGGAGGTTTTCTTATAGCTTCTCAAGTGGAAAATCAAATTATTTCTTAGCTGCTGACCAATGACAGCTGGAGATATCTCTCATTCTCTTCCTTATAAGCTGTAGGAAGTTGATCAGAACTAGCAGTTCACTTGAAAAACCTGACTTCGAAAAACCCATCAACTGATTCAACACTTGTATCAAGAAAATTGATCCATTATTCTTTTTTTTTTTTTTTTTTATGTCAAAATCAAGCCTTTCAGGAATCAGTGTGGCAGAAAACAGCTGGATTTATACTCAAAGGAAAAAGAAAAGATGATTTACTGCATCTTTGTTTTGGAAGGTTCAGAGGAAATTCAGCAGGGAGTTTTTGTGGTTCTATAGGGAAAAGCCAGCCCTGATGATTCTGAATTAAACCCCCAGAAAATCGGAACTGTACATATTAGTTCGACAGCCATCACACAAAATGACAGATCAGGTGCGTTTCCCTTGTTGTACATCCAGTTTCAATAATCCCAACTTTTTATTACTGTTATTTTAAAAATCCCAGCAGCGCTGTGTTTTCAGGAAAAGGGAAAGAGAAGAAACAGGTATGGCTGGGGCCTTTGCCCTTTTAAATCCTGCCTGCGATACATCGGTACCTCCACACTGTGCAGCTAACAAGATTAACATCTTCTGAAGCGTCTGGAAGCTGCCTTCCATAATCCAGGGGAGATGAAAAGGGCAATGCTGACCTTTAGACATGTTAATGGTGGACAAAGTCTGAGTCTTCTATGTTCAAATAGGTGATTGGGCTGTCAGGAACAGAGCCCTCCCTTCAACCAGCGGCACAGACTGCAAATGCGTATGAACAGTGCTTGTCTGATTGCTGTCTTCCACAGGGCCAAGTAAAACACTATTGGCAAATTACAAAACAGATGAACATGCTCCTATTTTTTGGCACATAAAAGGAAACCTGCTTTATCCAGCCACATCTGTTCTTTGATTTAATTCCATGCTCATTCCTGTTAGCATTGGATGAGTGGTTTGGCAAATTCGTTGCAGCCTGCCTCACTGAAGGAAAAAAAAAAAGGCTTCCTGGGGAAATAAATCCCTGTATGAGACTTTGATGTGAATATATTTGGAAAATTATTTGATTAACCCCTCCTCCTCAACAGTGACTGCATTCTGGGGTGGAGTACAAACCTTATGTTAAGGGACCTGAGTCTTCACAAATAAAATGTATACCTTTCTCTTCATTCACCCTAGATGCTCTCTCAGCAGGATTATGATTGCTTGCAGGACACTTGCAGAAAAGTAGCAAATACATCCTGCTGGTTTGTAAGGTAATTCCAGCTCAAGAGGTAAAACTCAAATGTAGTGCAATTCATTAATCTCTAAACCGTGCAACTGCACAAACTGCAGGAGAATTATAACTCCTGGAAAGAACGTTCAGAAAAGGTGAAGGAAAGAATCAGGGAGAAAATTGGTGTTTCAGAACACAGAGACTACTAACTTATGGCAGAAAAATGTAACTAAAACTAGAACAACTGTAGACAGGGTGCACATACCACACATGCTTCATAAAGACAGATTGAGCAGGTAGTAGTAAATGTTCATAAACTCTGCATTTGTCCTGTGTTTGCAAGCTGGAGCTTGTCAGTCAATCAGTTAACAGCTAAGGATATACAGCACTGTTCACAACTTCACAGAGACAATTTGATGCACAAACTGCTGGGTGTGTCTGAAGCTGTAACAACAGACACTTTGGAAAGTCACTTTAAGAACACATTTAGAGCATCAAATGTGGGGCAAGGGGAAGATTTTCCATGATTAAAAAAAGTGTCTATAATTATTCTGTCAGCAAATATTTAGCCCAGTACCCCCTCCAAGAGTCAGCTGCTAGACCCCACAGCACCGCACTTGTATACTTGAACTGGGATGAACTATGAAATACGAAGCATGCCAAGAAGGGTCAGGCAGCTATCTTGAAATTGCACTGATCTGGGTTGACAAGAGTACCGCCTCTTCTATGCATGGCTCATGAATGCCAGTGGGAATGCAGTTTTGGTGACAGAAACAGAGAATCCCACAAATATGTCTATAAATATGATGTGGGTCAGAGAACTCGTTTAAACATACTTTACGGCTTGAGGTGTCATCCAGACAGAAAGCACAAACAGGCTGCAAATAGCAGGCCCCTGAGCTTGAGGACTTTAAGACTTGAGAATGAGGAAAGTCTTCAAAATGGGGTTTAAACAGGATTTCAATAAACTAGAGATCTGCAAAAGAGTAAATTCTCAGTTTCTTCATAAACTAGTACTGGTGCTCAAAGACAAATCTGTGGGTAACAGTCTATGACAGATTCAAACTCCTGTAGATATGGATCTAGATAGATAGATAGACAGACAGACAGACAGAATGGCCAACTAGTAAGCAGTGAAGCAGATAGCATCTAAAATTTGAGCGTGAAACTTCTTTTCCTTAGGTCCACGTTTACTCCTTAGCCATCCTTTGTGTTTACTCCCTGAATACATTTTAACGTCCCCATCCTATCTACTATCACCTCCTGCAGCAAAAATGCAGCAGATTGGTCTTTCAGATGTCATCACCCCTTGAATCCCTTCCCTGACAGTCTTCCACCAAGGCCCTGACCCTGGCATCTGCCTCCTCCTTTGTCTTATTTGATGCTGGTGACTTTCTGCTCCTCCTTTTCTTTACAGAACCACAGAATCACAGAATTGTATGGGCTGCAAGGGACCTCTGGAGATCGTCTAGTCCCATCCCCCTGCCAAAGCAGGCTCCCTAGACCAGGTTGCACAGGTAGGCATTCAGGTGGGTCTTGAATGACTCCAGAGAAGGAGACTCCACAACCTCCCTGGGCAGCCTGTTCCAGTGCTCTGTCACCCTTACAGTGAAAAGGTTCTTATGTACAACTGTGAAGAAGTTCTTATGCTTCAGTTCGTGACCATTTTCCCTTGTTCTATCACTATGCACCACTGAAAAAAGTCCAGCCTTGTCCCTTTGTTTCCTGCACCTTACATATTTATTGACATGGATCAGATCCCCTCTAAGTCTTCTTTTCTCAAGGCTGAACAGGCCCAGGTCTCTCAGCCTTTCCTCATAAGGGAGGTGTTCCAGGCCCTTTATTATCTTTGTAGCCCTCTGCTGGACTCTTTCTACAGAATTAAGTTGTATATCTTTTCCTATTATACTCTCAATTTTCATTTAACTTAGTTTAACTCAGTATTACAGATTTTGTTTTACATCAAACTATTTTCTTAGTTCAGTATTACTGAAGTGCTACTGCAGTACTTCAGTACTGAAGCACTGAAGTAACACTGTACAGCAGTACTGGTTTGCTTCAAAGTTTCATCATTAAATGTTACTATAGTGATATTTCTATTGAGGATTAAGTCTCTATCCTAGTGGTCGAATTACTGACTAAATTTCTTGGAGTAGAGGCAAGATTTCATTTCTAAACCTTAGCAATACTATTTTGCTGTATTAAAAATGACAAAAAGATAATCAACTAAATCAAGTTAGCTAAGTATGAAATGAAGGGTAGGTCTTATTTTCTCACAGAAATGGAGAACTGAGGTACAAGGGGATACATGACTGAAATGTAGCCACAGTTCATGTCTAGGAATTGAATCTAGACCGTTGAGTCCTTTTCCTGTTTCTTGAAAACAAAATTCCATGATTCAAGTATGGAAAACTATTTTTGGTGTTCTGTTTTAACTTGCATAACCAAAATGGCAATAATGACCTCATTTAACCTCACCATCATCAGTATTCAAGTTGTAAAAAATGTTTTTATTAAGAAGAAAATACTTTTGAGCAGTCACCAGGTGCTTTGCCTGGGAAAGCTTGCTTTGTAGCTTCAGTCAGCAAACAGTTCCTGGGTGTCTTGGGTCAGAAGTTACCAGAAGAAGCACCCACTTATGGCATAATGTGGAAGATCCTTTGTGTCTCTAGAGCTTTATTCCTTGCTAGCCAGTGCTTGTTTTTATCTCTGCCTCTGTGGAGCTGTGGGACTGATCGAGGATCAGCTCCCCAGGCAGAGATCTGTGTTTTCTAAGCTGATAATGAGTCACTCATGAAGCTGGCTAGCAACCCATCTGTCCACATATATGCAGCCATGGATGGTTATACAGAAATGAAGTACAATAACTTGTCCAAAACCTGTCTCATTTTATTTGAACCCTCACTGACTCTGCTGGCGCTGAGCCACAGTGATGTTTACTGACCTTTTGGAGCAGCACTGTTGACTAAGAAGCAAAAATAGTTCCTTTCCAAGCCTGTGTCCAGATACTGAAAACGTGGGACACATGGTGGCCTTCAAACTTGTTGTTAGATTTTCAGGATGAATTGAGACAGACAGACAGCACTGTCCCTGCTGCGGCAGCTGCCTGGGTCTGCACATCTGTGCACTGATAACATGCTGGCTCGTCCTGCGTGGCAATGTGCAAAGTCTGCTTGGCTTCCATGTGACAATGCTTCCAGACTGTGTATGATGAGGCAGAGACGATCTCACAGTGCTCCCTGCAGTCCTGGTCCAAAACACCCAGTGGTGGTATATAGGATCTCACCACATCTCCATCCCTGGACATAGACTAGGTCATGCAGAGGCAGGGGCTCACAAAGCCAAGCTGTTCCCAGGGAACAGCAAGCATTTCAGCTATGTGGTACTCACAGTACCACACTGCATCCGAGCATCTTCCCCAGGTGTCTTTGGACACGGGCTGGTGCTTCAAAAAGTGTGACATAAAATACTCTTAGTCACCAGGCTGTTACAGTGACCACCAGCAGAAAAACATAGACCCCACTTCACCAAAGAGAGAGAGAGAGCTGGGGCTGTTCAATTCAGAGAATAAAAGGCTCCAGGGAAGGAAGGGGACAGACTCTTTAGTAGGGTCTACTGTGAAAGGACAGGGGGAAATAGTTTAAACTAAAAGAGAGGAGATTTAGTTTGAATATAAGGAAGAAGATTTTTACAGGACTAGTGAGGCACTGACATATGTTGCCCAGAGAAGCGATGGAAGCCTCATCCCTGGAGATTCTCAAGGTCAGCTGGGTGAGGCACTGAGCAGCCTGATCTAGCTGTAGGTGACCCTGCTCATTGCAGGGCAGTTGGACTAGATGACCTTTAAAGGCCCCTTCCAACTCAAAAGATTCTGTGATTCTATGGTTACAATCCTTAAGAGAGATTTGGCTACACCAAACATCATCCTCAAACCAATGAGATGTGGGAAAATGGAGGTACCCCAACTCAGTCAATATACTTGGACCACTCAGAGTTTTCTTTTAATGTGGTGAGCCATATATAAGTCCAGTTTCTAGTAATAACTTTTCAAGTCCTAGCACGATCTCTACCCGGCTGTGATATGTCTACACATTTCAAGGGTTTGCAAATAGTTTTTTTGGAGACACACAGATGATATTCAGTCACTGGCCAACACATATGCTGAGCAAACTATAACAAAAACAAAACTAAGTAACCCCTGCACTTTGATGTGACAGCACAGCTATTTCTTCAGTAGTTTATGACCATCTCTCTATCTCAGAGAAGGAGCTGCAGGACCTGGGCCACGTTTGCTGTTTTGTGTTGAAAGGCTGGGCTAACAGGAGATTAGCAGGAAGACAGTTCCAGGATGGATTATCCCTGTGCATAATAGTAAAGAAATTTCACTTATTGCAACACATACTGACACTAGGCTTGGAAGGCTGCCTTTGGCAGCATGTTTTTCAGGCAAGTGTTGTGCTGTCCTTCCAGGCCTGTGAAGAAGAGCATGAGGTTTTGTCTGAGACACCATGTGCTGGTGTCCTTGCAGCCTCAACAAAACCTCCCAAACTGTCATTCTCTTCTCCTGAAAATTCACAGCACAAATAGACTTCAACTCCCATTCTGCAAGATTTGGTTAGCTCAAATACTCCCACACTGGGATGTTTCTTACAAGAGCTAATTTGATAGATACTGAGACAGACAAGCAGACAGATAGCAAGAATGGCCAGGTAAATCTAATTGCTTGAGACATTTGAGACATGCATGGTATTTAATTTGTCCATACCATGGAACATGACAAAATAAATCAGTAGCAGAGGAAAATATTACACAGTGCCATTATGGGATGAAGACATTTGTGTATTTAGTTAAAGTACTGCCTTATACGACTGTCTGGGAATATCCATTGCAGCTGTACACATACTAATAATTTAAATGTCTTTCTTTAAATTCTTTTAACACTTACAGCCATTTAACAATTGCTGTTTTTTTCTCTATTTATTTTTTTATTTATTTTAAAGAGCACTGCTTGTTTTATTTTTCCTCTTCAGGGATACAAGCAGTACTAATGTTTCTGTAATAACCAAAAGAACTCAGAATTTGTGTTGTTTTGTTATTTAAAATCTTCATTATAAAAAGGAGAAAATAAATCATAGAAAGAAAACAATGCTATGCCCACTGAATTCTAGTATTTTTTGCTACATCAAGACAGTAGCAGAAATTCCTGTTTAATGCAAAAAAGATTTGCATGTTTGGTGAACAGGTATTGTGAGGGAAGTTGCACATTGTTCAATTGGTCACATGCAAGCCACCCAATGGATGAGATGCAGTGAGAGGAGCAACAGATCGATATGTTGCTTGTTTTCACTCTAATTGTGTCACATGGAGTGAATAAAGCTATGTTTATTCCTCTCTGTGAATGAACGAGAATGTCTGTAATATTTGTGCATTGGGCTCATTGAAGGAATCTTCACCTTTGTCCCAGCAGACAGTGTCCCTGCAGAGGAAACCCAGCTTTGGCTGATACAGACATCTGAAAGTTGGAGAAATGTTAATTTTACCACTTGAGTTAAGGAATTTAAATTTTGCTCCCCAGGTGACATCAAAGGAAGTGTTACCCATAACTGAGCTCCTCCCATCATGGGCTGTGCTGCTCCATTCACCTTCTGTACCTGACTAGGAAATGTAAAGGACAGGATCTTTGGCTACTCACAGAAAAATGATGCAAGATCTTAAAGACATGAACAAGATAATAAATCGCACTCATTTTCAGCAGTGGCATAGCTGTTAGAAGTGCTAAGCATCTTTGCTACACTTATTTATCTGAAAGTAATATAGGTTCCTCCCAAGAAAATAAGAAAAAAAAAGTGCCAAAACAGAATTATACAGAATATTTTAAACTGGACTCACAGGATACATTTAGTTGCCCTATGTGGTGAACCTCAGAACAGTCTGTAAAGAGAAAAACTTTACAGTTGTGAAGCAGGTGTGTGCAAGGAGGCTTTCTGCACACACATACTTTGTAGTGCTCAAACAGACCCAAAGGTTCTGCCACTGACATTTCATTAGGAGGATTTATGCATGCAGGCATGAAAGTATTCACAGAAATTGCACCAAGTGTCCTGAATGTTGAGGGATTGAGGGACAAAGTCCTCTCATACCTTTACAAAAAAATTAAACATATTCTGTGTTTCCTATGTTGATCTTTCTCAGGAAAACATATAGCAACAGCTTGAAGCGTACACAAAGAGCTCTGTAGGGACTGTAGCTTAATGGGAGATGGTTGCACTAGGAGTGGCCAGTGCCTATGACTTTACATAAGGAATTCCTAATTCTACCAGTCAATGGTAGATAGCTGGAGATGAAAGAAGTCTAAATTCATTGCCTGTCACATAGCTGCCATGTGCCAGATAGGAAATTTTAGTCACCAAGACACAGCCTACTTGGATTCTACAAATGCTATAAAAATATCTCCAAAGATGAGAGAAAAGAGGTGGGTTTGAAGAAGCCATGCAAAAAAAAAAAACAGTCCAGCCTATTGCAGAGCCTGTAATTTACTGCAGTAAAAGTCATTGAAAGAGCTTGGTGGCTTCTGTAAAAGGCACGTACACCCATGCAACCCATAGCAGAACTGCTGTGGATCTCTCTTCAATGTAAGCATGAAGAGATGGTAAGATCTATGCAGAAGAAAATGCTTTATCTCAAAATAGTGACAAAGCACATAGGCCAGATATTTCTGCTAATATTGGTCAAAAGGGCAAAAAGTGACTTAGAAATCCAAGCTGTGACAGAGGAAGCAAAGAAAAAAGCAACAGAACAAAGCAAACAACTGAGAGAACAGCTTCGCTGAGATCCTGGTCTTCGTGTCATACCCAGCACAGATGAATCAACAAAAGTAAGATGCCACAGAAACAGAAAAGGAGGGTCTACCTCCTGTGAAAGAGGGAGTGGGAAAAAAAAGTCACCAGGAAGATGGGGAAGCAGCAGGAGAAACATCTTGAAGTAAAATTTTGCTTTGATCCCGATGATAAATCTACATTTCCAAAATGGATGAGACACTTGGACCCATTCCCTGCTGTGTAAGGGTTTGTCCTCCAAGTGATGAGCGCATGTGAAAACCCACAGATGCACTGAGAAAGGGAAGGCAGATGACATCAGGCTTGAATTCAGATTAGAAAAATGTGCATGAAAGAACAGTGGAAAAAAAAACCTCAGACTGCACCATAGGAAAGTTTGGTGTTCCCTTTCAGTCCCACAACAGACAGTCTTTTTGGCCACGAATGGAGAGCACCCCATGTTGTTACAGATCAGCTGCCTCTCTGTGTACTCAAGCTGTCTATGATCATCGTCTAGCAGGAAGATTAAAACTGATTTGTAGCAGTGGTGCATCACATAGGACTCTTGCTCCACAGTGCTTCATCCGGCACTAGCTGCCTGGAGATTCTGTGCCCATGTACTTCTCTGGGTCCATCACATAGACCACAGCAGTCATTTCTTCAGCATTCATGGAAGCCAACCAAAGGTGCTTCTGGCACTGTTTCATTAAGAAACAAAGAAACACTGAGACCTCCAATCCATAGAGATGATCTTAAACTAAGATTCTTCAAAACATCTGCCCTCACAGGGGAAAGATTTCATTTCATCTTGCCTTCTCTTCTCTACCAGAGCAAGTGAATTGCCAAGGACGGGATGTACGAGGGTCATCCTCACCCAAAGGATTTACAAAATTAATACCAAAAGAGGTGCAGTAGTAGTTCCTGATGTCAGCCCCTGACATTTTCCAGCAACTGATAATATACAGTAATATATGAAATTTGCATTGTAAAGATTCACATGTACTTTTTAAGAATGATTTCACTACTTTCAAATGATCCATTAAAAATAATTCTCAAGACAAGACATTCTGTATTTTTATGCTGTTATCGTCACCATATATGACATGCATAGCAGGAGATTTTTTGCTTCATCTTGGTAGAATGCAGGATTTTTCTGATGATATATAAACACATACCTAGGAGTGTAGATTTTGCACCTTATGTCAGATTGTTTGATTCTTCCAATTATTAAATACATGAACTGTGATGTCAACACCGCATGCAAGAAAAGGTTGGAGTATGAACATTCAGAATACAGCCTCTGTGTATCCAAATCTCCCTATTCTTGGGGAAATAAAGTATATTTGAGTGGAAATATCATCATCTCCTTGTCATAATTTCATTTTCAGAATAAAAATGAAAATGTTGAGGGAGTTATGATATCAGAATATATGCAACATTATATTTTTTGAAGTATTGTTAAATACTTCATACTAAGTATTGTTGAAGTGTGCTTAAATGAACACAGTAAAATGTGTACAGTATGACTGCGCTTGACATCTCAAACAAGTTTATCCTTTCAAAGCTTGAGCACACCTGACTACCAAAAAACCAGATCAACAAGGGTACTTGTGTTCACAAGGAGTGTCTTTACGGCTTTTATTTGAAGCATCCCCTCTTTAGTCAGTCTGGCTGAAGTCCAAGTTTTACTTGGAATTGAGATTAGAGATAAATGCCAGGGAGTTGCCAGCTCATCCTCCCTCTCTTACACAGATGACAAAGAGAAGTGTAGGGATGTGTGGATCTAAGGGCTGCTCAGAGTCACTGAACGTCAGAGTAGGTCTGAGTGCACCCTGTGTAACATGGACTGCTGCATCTCCACCAGTACAACGATGTCTGATAGCAGCTCCAGGCCCACAGACTATGAAAAATTCAGACATACAAAAAAATGTTTTGATTGTTTATAAAAAAAAATAGTGATTTTCTTTTTTAAAAAGAGTGGTCTCTCAACTGGCTTTCATTTCACTGTTCATATCTCAGAGGCTCCCCATGAGATACAAATATTCTGTATTCTCACAGAGGAAATGTGCCATAAGAATTTGAAAATGAAGCAGTTTCAAGACTAAAGCCTGCAGGTTGAAATTGATATAAATAAATAATAAATAAATTTTATTCGAAGTCTTTGTGTCTATAGAAATTTAAATAATTTGATTTTTTTTTTCCTATCTAATCCTAACATAATTAAAGTCCTATAAAATTCAGCTGTTCTTAAAGAGCATGACCTTTAACGTTATTCCTTCATTAGCTTAATCACTATGAAGACAGGCTGCCTATCAAGAGAACAGAAGCCATGATAAGCAAAGATCATAGTGAGATCTTGAAGATCTATACAGTAGAGAAAATTAGAAAAGTTTTGTGTGTGATTTCATTACACACATCTCAAAAAAGACAGCAAATGAATCTGGATTATTTTGCATGTATTGGATAAAATACATCTTTCAATGTTTGACAAAGTGGTGGTCTACTGCACAGGTTTACATTCATGATGCTATAGAAGTCATGCACACAGAAACAATTTATTTAAGTCTAATTTTTCTCCCTGGGTTTTCTCCTGTGATTATCATTTTTTCCCTATCTTTTTACAGGCTCTTTGAAGGTGGCATAAATTGTGTCTAGCTCTGATTGAGAATGATGCTTGAAAATAAAACTTTCACTCCAGCTTCAACAAAAAGAAGCCTTTCAAACTTCCACAGAGTTTTTGATAGAAATTAAATGAAATAACTTAACCTGGTACCTTATACATGCAGACAAAGAATGGATACCTAAATAGTCTTAGTTTGTCTCTACTACAGACCTTGATAAAAGGTAACGGCTACATCAAACATGGTTTGTTGTGCTGCAAAGGTAATGCTCTTCTTTTCTGATGTTACTTGCAGAGTAGACAGCACCAGCAATGTGTCAGTACTGTGAAACCTAAAGACTCAAGCTAGCAGCAATTGCTGCTAACCATATACCACGTGAGAACAATTTTTAAATCCAGTAATGGATATCATAGAATCTTAGAATCATAGAATCACAGGGGTTGGAAGGGACCTCAAGATATCATCGAGTCCAACCCCCAGATGCCTAGCCATCATTGGTTGCCTGGAGGGGCTAGGTTCTGAACAACTCCAGCTCTCTCAGTTTGTCCATACAGGAGATTTTTCAACATTTGAATCATTTTTGTGGCCCTCTTCCAGATGTGTTCCTACAGGTCTATATCTTTCCTGCACTGAGGACTCCAGATCTGGACACAGTACCCCAGGTACTCATCAGTGCAGAGCAGAGAAGAAGGATCACCTCCCTCAACCTTCTGGCCATGCTTCCTTTGAAGGATACGGTTGGCTTTCTGGGCTGCAAGGGCACATTGCTGGCTCATGTCCAGCTTCCCATCCATCAGTATCCTCAGGTCTTTTTCATCAGGACCCTGCTCTATCCTTGCATCCCACTGATGGTGAGAGCTGTCACTATCCAGGTGCAAGACCTTGCACTTGGCTTTGTTGAACCTCATGACTCATGTCAACTGCTCAAGCTTATCTCATCCCTCTCACATGTCAACAGTATCACACAGCTTGGTGCCATCCACAAACTTGCTGAGGGCACACTCAATTGCACTGTCAAGGTCATTAATGAAGATGTTAAAAAGAACTGGTCCTGGTACTGACCCTGAGGGATACTGATTGTTGCAGATCTCCATCTGGATATTGATCCACTGTCTACTGTCTGGATATGATCTTGCAACCATACAGTGGGTATGGGGAGCATATCCATCTTTTCCCTGTTCACATCAAGATAACATAAATTGAGCCTGAAGTCAAGTTTGGGGAGTAAATGTGAAAAAACATACCTTTTAGATCTCATTCCCCACATAAGGAAGTGCTGTCCATCTCCAGACCTGTTCATTTGGTATCTCTAATTAGGGGTGAAGAGCAGGAATGATCTTTGCTTTTGTTTCTGACAAAGGTCACACTACAACAAAATGAAGCAAGGTAAGAGTAATCTACCTGTTAAAATACTTTACTAAGTTGCAAAGGTCCTCACTTAAGCTGGTTTGATTTGTTTCATGTTAGAGTATTTTACGTGAGAAGCCAGAGACTGGAAGATGGTGAAGGGTCTGAGGGCAAGATGTATGAGGAGCAGCTGAGGTCCCTGGGTTTGCTCAGCCCAGAGCAGAGGAGATGAGAGTGGCCTCACAGTGGCTGCAGCTTCTCACAGGGAGCGGACGGCAGTGCTGAGCTCTGCTCTGTGTGAGGAGGGAATGACATGGAGCTGTGTTAGGGGAGGGGTTGCTGGGGGTTAGGGACAGGTTCTGCACCAAAGGGCGGTGGGTATGGAACAGGCTCCTCATGGCAGTAGGCATGGCCCTAAGTTTGTCAGAGTTCAAAAGGCATTTGGACACTGCTCTTAGACATGAGGTCTGAATTTTCGGTTGTCCTGTGTGGAATTAGGTGTTGGACACAATTATCCTCATGAGTCCCTTCCAACTTGAGATATTCTGTGATTCTATGATTCTTCCTCCACACATGGCAGAACTGCTTCCTTCCAGCACATGTAAGTAGCATGGAACAAGTAGCACAGAGCAGGAAAATATCTGAAGGGAAATGGACGGCACAGTGGGAAAGTTGTGCGCTCCTGTCCATATAGCTGGAAGAGTGAGTCCTAGAGGTAAGGATCACAGGCATGGATCCCAGAACACAGGCATATTTTTGCACATCAAAGCTCAAGTTTAGGATGCTGCATAGAAAATAGAATTTAAATTTAGCTTTGGATGTCAAACAATTTCTGTTGTAATTGGCCAGATTAATTTCTGGCATGAACAGACACAATTGCCATTTATTTTGATAATTTATGGCAGCAATTTATCCTTAATGTAAGTAAGTCCACTGACTCCGTTGCAGTTACATCATGGCTTTATTTAGCTTGATATTTTTATGAAGGGGAGGAAGAGAATTTAAAGAATCACGTGTCAGTTCTTGGTTCAGGAATTTGTTTTTCACTTTCACAATTTACATGAGTTGCTTTTGCAACGTGTGCTCCAGCTACCTGTTTTCCCGTATTGTAATAGCGTTATTTTTTTTCCTTTTTCTACTATTTGCATCAGGGTATATTGACAAAATCGTCACCTGTGTTGTGTTTGCTGCCTTACAAGATTAGAAATGGCTGCTGCCTTGCACTCCTGCTCCCTCTGTAACTTTCATATACCGAGCAGGTTGTTTTCTGGACAGTGAAAAACACTAATAATCTATATTAAGTGCTATTTATGTATTCTTCAGCTTTGCACTGTTCTTTTCAGCTTCACGGATAAAGTCCTAAACAATTACAGAGCAAATATCTTTATGTAAAAACTACTTTAAAACATATATTCCACACATACTATAAAATTAATGATAAAATTTCACTTCTCTTTTTTGAGAAACTTCTTTTTTGACTATTTCCAATATTGACATTAGAGAGAAAAGTAAACACAATACTCAAAATGGATACCATGTACAAGGACACAAGGCAGATTCCAAGAATTTGCACAGTTGCCAAATTCAACAGCTTGAATTACTTTATTACGTCTGCTTAACTCATAATCTGGGCATACGCTGGCATGAATGTTTAACAAACACTGGTGTTCTATTTCATGGCAATCTCTCTGGTATGAATCCCCCTGGGAAACTCTTGTTTCTTCCAGGCTGGGCACAGGGACACTGAAGAAGTACCCAAGTTATCAAAAAATGATTGTATGTAGTATATCTGGACTGTAATATATGTGTGCAGTATATCTGGACAGCTAGATACTACAAAAAGTAACAAATAGACGCTTACTGTGTAGGCACCTGAAAGACTCTGCAAATTCTCTCTTCAATCTTGTAAGAGCAATTTTTAAACTTTTATAATACAGCTACATATCAAGGTATCTCCAGAGATAACTGTGATATGGTTGTCACAAACCTTGGACAACAGAACATGTCCCTGCAGGAGGCCAGGCAGAAAGGAGGCTCCAAGGCAATTGATGGCCTCCTTCAGGCACTAGAAATGTGGGGAATTGGCCTGCAGCCCTACCTGCTCCTCACCAGCTCTTCTGTCCCCGCACACCATCATGCATTGGTGCTAAAGGCAATTAGCTACAGCACAAGGAAGAATGTAGTGCCTGGACGTGTCAGAAAGCCAGAAGCCCTAGAGCAGTGCTCTGAACTCCTGTCACAGATGCCCTATCACAGTAATTAGCTGGGGTGTGATGATATTTTTTATAACTTCGTACACAAACAATTGCATTCAGTAAATTTAATGTGCCATCTGAAGTCCTCCTGCAGGTCGGGTGAGCAGACCTCACACAAAGCAGGTGAGACCCCCTCTGACAAGGTCCCATCAGAGGGGTGTGGCCTGATCCTCTGTGTCTGCTTACTCACAACCTCTGCTGCTTCAGATTTTAGACCCTTCTAATTATGCTTGCATTTAACAAACTTCTACTGAGCTACTGTTCAACAGAACAGCCACAGCTAACCAATTCCAGGCTGCCAGTTCAGGCAACAGACTTGCTTGCTGTGAGGATATCTGCTGTTCCTTAGCCAATGGTCAGCAGTGGCCTTCAATTCATAGCAGCCGTCCCACATCAGTCCTGTATGTCTTTGGTCCCCCAAAATCGAAAGTCCTCAGAGACTGCTTGCAGACTTTTTTTTCTTTTATTTCTTTATTGAGCTTTCCACATCCCTGGAAAAATGTCTGCAATATCTTTCATAAACATCATCATTTATTAATGTACTGCAAGTCTGAAACAGCCCAGTTGTTTGGGTGCCTAGTAATGTCTGAGGTTAGCTCATTTATAAAGAGGAGCAACACTGGAAAGTGTTTCTCTTCAGAGAACCCTGCTGATGAAAAGTTGCTTAGAGCACATCCAAAATTCTGTCTCACACCGGATCTTTAATATAGTTTCTTTTGGATGAATTTACAGTATGTTTTTTTTCTTCTGCCTAATAACCACTAGTATATTTGTATGCATTATTTTAATGCAGATATATTTTTTTTTCTGATGTTATGTGAAAGACGGAGAAACGGCACCTGGGAAATTTGGCTGGCATTTCGGTAAAAATGTGACAATAGTGTAACAGATTAACCATGTGAGCATTAGTATTTAACTTGATTTTCTTTTCATTTAGTAATTGCAAATGGTAATTTGAATATTCAAAAGACATCTTCTGTAGAATGAAATACTATAAAAACAAGTCTGTATGTCTGCAGGTTAAATAGACCAAATAAAGCAGAGGCCAGAAGAGAAGAACCCACAGAAAACATCATATTTCTCTTTTCTAAACATATGCATAAGGGAAGGATTAGCTTCACCATGTAATATTCAGGAGAGTTACATGGGAAATTCATTTTCCATAGCAACAGCTGTTTTAGAGGTTAGAGGAAGATTAAGAACCTATTTCATCTATCTCTTGCTTTAAATGAATGGCTATCTGCCAAACTAGCAGGTCAAAACTGGCATTTCTGTGAAGACAAACATCTCTCTGCAAAAAGTTATTCCTGTGGTTTTGGTTTTCTTATCTGATAATGGGCAATCATGTGCCATACTGCAAGTTGCTGTGCAATTACTAATTCACCATTTCAGTTCTTCATGGTTAGCCAAAAAGGCCCTTAAGTAAGTAAAAAGGAATTCAAAAATGTTAATAATCTCAAGATGTTAAACTCTGATTTGTACCTAATTCCGTTAGTATATGCTGTCCAAATTAAAACGTAGCATCAGACTTTCTGGATCTGTTGGCTTTTAAAAATCCAATAAAAAATAAGTTTGTATTGTCAAAAATGCTATAACTCAATTTTGATCTTAGCTCTAGCTCTGTTAGAAGAAAACTAGAGGCAAGTAATGACTTCTACAAATGAGAAATAAGAGATTATTATTATTATTAAATAACATCCAAAAATTTGTCAGGCATAAAGGACTGAAAAATAAGGATTTGGCTACTTTCTCTGCACAAAGATATTAGACTCAAATCCTTAAAAGCTTAGATACTTAAGCCCTACAGAGGGCCCAGATTCATCTCTTCTTACCAAAGGATCCTAAATTAGGACTCAACAAAGACTTCCTCTAGAAGTCCTTCAGGGAAAATGAGAGGTACCAGAAAATGACCCAGCTTCCCTAAAGGCTAAATAACCTTCTGAAGTAGTTTACCTGTTGCTATTGGGCTGCTGGGAAAGCAACTCAGGAGGCAAAATTTCAAGCAGCACAGGAGTGGCTCAGCACTTGTGATGAGCAGAACCTCTGCGGTGTGGGATGTGTCAGCTGACACTGATAAACAAAGGGAGAGACAGAGAGGAACTGGAAAAAATTGTGACGAAGGACTATGTACTCATGAATTTTTTATGTAGGCATGTCCTGATGGTACTTGCAAATTTATTAACTGACTTATTTTACTTATGTTAATCAGATCACGTACTTTAGGCAGTATGGAGGAAGCATTTGTTTTTCAAGTAACTTAAATAAAGAGCAGATGGCAGCTTCGTGATCAGGGACTGGATTTGTTCTCAGTTCCAGGTTCATAGTCACAACACTATTTATTAGAATCTAAACCAGGATATATCTTATTTGAGCCAATAATCACAAACAAAACTACATGGAAAACTTAAATATGATAGCTGATAGTCAGGGTATTGATTAATCTATTTTTCAGTGGAAGGGACTGAAACGTCCTGGCTGCTTGGGCCCTGGCATATTTGATGTATATCTCTGGAAAAATTCAGTTAGAGGACTGCACATGATTGGCTACCAGCCAAGGCATCTGCTGGGATATGGGAAACTCAGGTTCAAGTCTCCATTTCAAGCATTTCATGGTACAACTCTGCGTGAGAAAAGTTCAGAAGCACCAACCTCACAGAGAAGATAGCAGCAAGGTATTTGGGTTATCTGCCTGGATTGCAAGATAGCAGTTCCCAGATCTCTTCCTAGATCAGCAGGGGAGAAGGTTTGAAACTGAAATATTCATATCTCAGGGATGAATGAGGTCCTGGCCTCTCATTCTTGCACATTCGTCACTTAATCCCACCCAACACAAGGGAAATCACGGGACAGAAAGGTTCCATAAAGGATTAGGGCAGCCTGCTGTAGTGAAGGCACCATACACGTGTTACAGTATACATCTCAAAAACTTTGCAGAGATTTTGCGTGAATGCAGCTAGCACTTGCTCTCTGATGGGAATACACATCTGAGGGGAGCTTCTCTCTTACCTTTGGTTATGATGTTACAGGTAATAGATACTTATTTCTTCAGAGCAGCAAAGGAATGTAACAACTTCAATCAGGTACACATCATCTGAGGAAAGCACCCAGCACTGCATGTTTCTTGCTATTAGTGTTCAATGCCCCCTCTCTCTCACCCTGCCAACTTTGTCCATCCTTCTAAAAGCTGAGCCTATGGCCAGAGGCAGGCCTAGACTGAAGCACGTAGGAAATCAAAAGATGCTCTGCTACAGCAGATCCTCATGAATAGGCCGTGACTTCATGACATTATTTTTCAGTGGCACAGGAGTACATGTGTTCACACCAACTGAGGAAGGGCATTTAGACACTCCCCACTAAAAGAGCTAAATTCTTCAGGCAAATAAAGCTGCTCAGTCTGTCTGGCTTGCCAAACCTCTCTTCTCTCTAGGGAGAGTTTCATTACAAAGAGGGCTTCCCCTTCTTTCACAGAGTGCTTTCAATCAACTAAATGTGAGCTCTCTCTTCAGATCTTATTATTGTTAGAAATGTATACCTTTCTTGAAGTTAAAATGGTCACTGTTAGAATCAAAAACAAAACATCTGCGTGTGTGGGAAAGGGAGAGCTAGCACAAATAGTCACGACTGCAAATGGACACCACTTTTCTTTCCAAGTGAATATGACCCCAGACAGTAGGACAAGACTGTATGCTGGCAGTTCTTAAAGTACAAAAATAAAGCCCCACTTCAAATGCATTTGCTGCTAGAAATAGAAAAGTATTCTCTATATTTATATTATATTAGTGGTTGGTTTTGGAAGTTCTGCCAGAACTCATCCAGAAATCAAAATAAATAAAAAAAATGAAAAAAATAAGAGAAAGAAAGGAAAAAAGTTTTACATGAATCATCCATGTCATGGTCTTCATAAGCCTACATCATTACCAAAGTATGTCCCAAATTGCTGTATGAATACCAGATTTGAAACACTGGTGGGAAAAAGAAGGTATAAGTTATGTCAGAGTACAACCAGTACTAATGTGATGGCAAAACAATATCATTCTGTTAGTCTGTGAAATTTCTATGGTGGTACTGTAAGACACACGACTTTGATACAATAACAGATGTGGTAATACACTATTTTACATACAATGCAATGCCTTCAGCAATCTGTGGCGATGAAACCTCAATCCATAACAGGAAAATAAGGCTGAGCTTATAGATTTCTAAATACTTATTATACAGTGCAGCATTGCAAAGGCAATACTCACTACAGATCTGATTGAAGGAGCCTCCAAATGAAGCTGCTGACACATGGAGATTCTTTTGATTACATCTTAAAATGAAGTCTAATTTTTGGAAGTGTTGTACTTGTCTTTCATTAGCTATCTCATGGAATGGTTTACAGTTTTGTCATAATCTCTTAGTTACAAAATGGAGGTTTATGAGCACTTGCTAGCAGACTCATTAAATTATCACCCACAAAATGAAGATAAGCATATTCATCCCTTCTGATGACTTTTTTCCTTGTTTATTATCAACCTTAAGGAAGTGGAGCAATCACAGGAACATCTAGCCCTGGAGATTTTTAAAACCAGAATGTATAAAGAACTGAACCACCTGACCTCATAGCTGTCATTGCATTGATGTGGCAGTTTGATGGCTCAGGTATAGAATGGACAGCTACGGGTGACACACAGCTGGACATACTATTCACTAAAAAGACATAATTGGTTCTGTATGATAATCTGTGGCAACACTGGCTACAGTGAAAATGAAACTGGAGTTCAAGATCCAAAGAAGAGTAAGGACAGATGTAGCAGAGAATAGATAAGCAAACCTTAGATTATTCGGTGAATTGGAGGGTGACAACACCATTGCTCTGAAGGCTGAAAGATCTCACAGGAGCTGGCAGGTCTTTAAAGAATGGTTTATTCCAATGCTCAGGAAACAAAGCGGACTTATCAGGATACTTTTTTGGCTGTGTAGAAAAGCCTTGACAGAGTTCTAGTGCAAAAAGGCAACAGGAGGTCAGCTGGAATAGATGTTCAAGGGCTATCAAAGGCAAGAAGAAGAGCTTCTAAATTAGCAGGAAAAGGCTGAACAAGAGAAGTGTGGGCCCATCAACAAATGGGTCAGTGATTTACTTAGTGCAGACAGGCTAATGTACTCAATGCCTTTGCCTGTCCTCGTTAACAAGGTCTCCCAGGCCTCTACAGTAAACAAAAGTGTTAAAATAGGAGAGAAGCTAATAGAATAGGGTGAAAACCAAGTCAAAGATAATACGCAAGATCTTGAACCAGACAAAATCTTTGCCCTTGGCACATGGAGGAGAAAAACTTGGCTTCAGGCATGGATTTGCTAGAGGTAAATAATTTTTTACAACCTTATATCCTTCTTTGATAAAATGCAGGGATTTCTAGATGAGTGGAATATAGTGTCTGTCATTTACTGTACTTTAACAAGGCTTTCACCCTTGTCTCCCAGAATAATGTATCCAAGTTAAGGTATGGATGAGCAGAAAAAACAAATGAATGTAAAACTTGTTGGATAACTGAACTCACAGGTTAGTAGGTAATCATTAATGGGTTGTATTCTACATGCAGGCCAGTAACAATGGAGCACCACTGGGGTATGTACAAAAACTTGTCCTGTTTTATGCCCTTATCAGTGATTTGGAGGAGGTGACAGCACAACATCATCAAGCTTGCACGTGACACCAAACTGGTGGAATCGATCAACACACTCAAGCAGGGATGCCATCCAGGGAGAGCAGAAATGGCTAGAGAAAGGGGCTGGTTTTATGAAATTCAGTGAATAATTGGTGGACTCCCTGAAAGATCATAACTGACCATATGACTGCAGTGAGAATCACAGTCAGACTCCTCACCCATCTTGCATATGTATCAGCGCTGCTGAAAACCTGCCATCGTTTTTTCACTGCCCAACTGCATTACAATTCACTCTCTCTCCACTTGGTCTTTCTATATAGTGGTGTGTCTGATTTAAAGCTCTACAGAGGCACACTGCTGCTGTGGGAGAAAGAGAAAGAAAGGGAGAATGGATACAGGAGCATATGAAAACTGTTACTGTTCCATAACAACATCAGCTAATGATATTGTACATGTACACACATCTTTAGATTCTCAGACAATTCCTTTTACAATTTTTGTCCACCTGCTGGAGAAGAGGTAGGGGGCAAGTATCACTCACAGATTAATTAAATTTATCTTACTTCTGACCCAAGATATTGTCATAGGAATTTCAGTCTTCAGTGATTTTGACAAAGGGAGCCAAGGAGCTTTCTTAAGCATCCTCAATCACACTTTTTATACCAGGAGCTAAAACTATTAAAGTCACTGGCACACCAAACTGACAGAGAAGCTAAAACTTTGGTCTGCTAAAGGCATTAAAATAGAGAAAAGCTATCCTACAGACATTTTCAGTATAACTGTACAGCTCTATTGGAGTCTAGAGAAAGAAATTTAACGCAAAGAAGGTTTGAAACATATTCTGAGTTACTCAAGTATAAACATTGCTTTACTTACCAAAATGAGAAGGAAGAAGGAGAAGAGTGGAGAAATTTGACAAGACTCATAAAATTTCTGAGACTTAAATATCCATGCGGTAGGAATCTCACAGTTAGGAACTCACAGGAAATATTCATGGCCAGATTTCCAGGGGCACTGAGACATCAGTGTGCCAGGCTTGAGGCCCTTTGGAAAAAAAAAAAAAACAGAAGAAGAACCAGCAGGACTTAAGGGTGAGTTATATGACCTAACTAATCATGTTAGGTGTCCATAGTAAAAGTGTTAGCCCACAGAATCATTGCACACCATTTCCCCATTATAGTAGATACATAATCATCTGATTTTTTGATAGCAGAATACATCTGTCATTTCAAGTTCTGTCCTGTGTCTGCAGAAGTGTCTCAGCGCTGGCAATGCTACACAACTCTTCAGGTTGATGCAATGAATGTACCAGTAACCTCCAGCCTGCCTCATGTGAAGCCTGATCTGGCTACAGCCCCAGAGCTCATCAATACAAAAGGAGGAGGAGAGAGGCTATGTTTTTAATCTTTAATTGGAGGTGGAAGATAATCTGAGTTTATTATCTAAACCCACATCTCAGTCCTTCATTAGTGCACTGTCTATAGAGCCAGAGGATGTGATGTCAAGGAAGAGGAGAGAAGGGAAATGGGAAGAGGTACACCTATCCGTGTCAGGTGAAGATGTTTAACATTTCATCTTGAGCGCAGGCGATAAATTTCCTGACGTTCTGGGTAAGGTGCCCATGGTGAGGGTAGAACATAAAGACTATCTGTGGTCTTCAGGGTTTCCCATTGTATTCCCACTTTATCCAGCACTCTTAGTGAGCGTGGAGAATGGAGAAGCCCAGTTCTCCTGCAGTGCTCCAGACAGAGTCAGTATATCTAGCCTGGTATACAAATCTCAGTTCCTGAATAGATGCCCAAATCTAACCCGAAGAATGACTGTGACCCTGAAAACTCATTCACCTAATACAGTGAGGAAAACCCTGAAGATAGAATATTCTCTTGATAGTGAAGATTTCTGAGTCAGTCTATTTCTGCTGTAAGTAGGCATGATATTCCAGTCTTGGTATTATTTCAAAGAAGAAAGCTGAAATTGTTTATATTGCAGGTCAGACAGATGTTCTACGCAAGGAGCCAAATCATTACTATTATACTTGTGTTTTATTGCAGAGCCTTAGAACCACAGTCATGGGCCAGGACCCCACTGTAACAGGCAACATATAAAAACAGAACTTATGTCCTTCCTGACATAAGTCTGAGTAAACCACTGGCCTCTGTGTGAATATTCACACCACAAAAAGACAGTTAATTTGTCCTAATGAACAATCCATCTCTACTTCTTTACATTCACATGCACACACACAAACATACACACAAAAAATAAACAGGAAATCATCAGTTAAAAAGCTTAGTTTTACAGAGAAAATAACCACATGCATTTGTAGCAAACAGTAATTTGTCTTTCTTGGAAACAAAGAGAGCCCTCCTTTTCTTTTGCTTTGACGTTTATTTGTATTGTGATTTCCAAGGAGGCAGGCTGGCTCCATACCTGGAATAGCAAATTTAGGCAACATAAATGTTGATTATAAAACTGTTTAAATGTAATATTGTACTTCTTACTTGCAAATTCGATCAAACGGTAAATAAAAACCTGCTAGGAAGTAACTCTTAAAATATGTCTATGATTAGACCGAACTATTTTAATCTGTAGGCAAGTTCTATTAACCATGCATAGTCATTTGTTTTGCTGATGGTCATGATCGAGCTTTACCAAGAAGCTAGCCAAAACTTGCCACAAAATTGGAGATGTCCTAGAAATTGCATGAGAAAACTACTTTCTTGCCTTCTTTCAATCTTAAATAAATAGTCGGGTACTGTGTGTGCTGAAAGCAAATCATTTATGTTGGACTAAAACAGGGAAGGAAAAAAAGATGCAAAGGCCAGAATAAAAGTCGGCTGGATGCCTGGAAATAAATATTAATATATTTGAAAAAAAAAAAAAAATTCAAAGTAAGGATGTGAAAAATGGAAAGACCAAACCAAAACTAGGGAAGGAACTTAAAATAATTCAGTTTTACGACTAAGTGGCATAATACCAGCCCAAAGCAGGGTAAGGTTGCTCCTGAGATCTGAAAAAAAAACCAAAGTAATTGTACTCCTTAGCTGCTCCGGTGTGAATCTTGAATAACTCATTTGCTTTCTACAGATTTACCCCAGAATTAGGCAAAAATATTTTGTCTGGAACTCCTGCAGATGGGGGTGTTCACAATGTAGCCTCCTTGAAAAAGCACAGAGATTACCTGCCCAATTGACTTGCAGGATCATGGTTTTTATCTGACTGAAATGAAAGCAAAATCCAGGCCCACAAAAACACACATTCATCATCATCACTTTTTTCATTGGCATCAATATAAGGATTTCCCAGTTTAGGTGAAGGAATGTTGATCTGCCTTGACATGCCAAACATCACTACTCTCTGTGGTGAAGACAGAGTGAAATGGTTACATACACCAGACAATGAATGATAAAAACTCTCATTGTTTGTTTCCTAACACAAAATCTGGGAATACATTTTCTTCAAACATTTTCTATAGCTTTACCATTGCAAAAATGAAGAAATACAAGGCTAAAGCTGCTAAGTGTCATATGGCCAGCTGGTGATAAAAGGCTGAACATTGCCATGAAATCAAGACTGAAGTGAAGATCTTTCTGATATTCTACTTCTACTTTGCAATACATATTATGATTTTTTTGTTGGTTTTGCCGTTTCATGATGAGCAATCTCTCTTTTGTAGATGCAAACTAAAGAAGAATTAGGTCATCAGGTTTCTAACAATGTACCAGAAAACTAGGGGTCTGTTTAATATAGTGGAGTCAAAAAACATTAGCAAAGAAGGACCAAGTGGGTTTATTGAGAAGTAATCTGTAAAGATAGTATGACTGCAGAAAGAGATCAAAGAGCAAGTGCAGCACACAGGAATGCCCAAGGAAGAGAAAATGTACTAAATTGTAAATAATAAACTAAGGGAAAAAAATTATCCAGAAACGAAAATGATAAGAACAGAGAGAGCTAACAGAAAAATATAAGTAAAATATTTTCAAACGATTATATTTTGAAATGTCATACAATGAAAAGGAGAAAAGATGCCTTAAAAAAAAGAAGCCAAATACTGAATGAACAGGAAAACACGCTGAATTGAGCCAGCTGATCTGAAGCAAATAGTGGTGAGAAAAGATATAAAATAGGTTAACGGAAAGAGGGAAAATAGGATTCTAGACAAATACCAAAGGACTTGTGTTGTATATAAGGCAAATTACATGACAGGCAAAGGAGCAATTAGCAGAAAAGTCTGTCATTTAATCCTAGGAACTGGTTAGAACCCAAGCGGATGAGAGATGTGGTTTAAGTGGTTTTTCTAAGATCAGTATCCCAGAAGCCCTGCTGAAGAATATAAACAGAAAGATGGTGTCAATCACACTAGTTGGAAGCAAAATGGCACAGAAATCACTTAACTTCATCCCTGAAGTTTAAATGTTGATTCTGACTTTGTTTTCATTTTTCAGACTACATTTAAGAGAATCACACTCTTCCATTTGCTGCCCAGAGCCTTTGACATTCCTTTTCTTAATATTCTTCCTTTTTTTCTTAACCAGAAGATTACTGACGAAACCCAAGTCAACAAATATCAAACACACTTAGTCAAAGGCTGTATGTGGTCTCAGTACATCTCACATCTTGGCAGTGCTGGGGAGAAAGAAGTTTGGGTCTGGGACAAAAAGAATTTATTATTTTTAAAGAAAGGTATTTGTATTTAGTCATACATTCCAACTAAGACCTCCAATTCAAAGGTTTATAATCCTAGCTGGCTGTACTTCATTAATCCCCATGGGCCTTAGGGTTTAACTGTCATGTTTAGTCACTGGAACACTCTCTTCCACATAGACATCTGGTGGCCCATGCAGCTAAACACAGGCATAATCTCTTATTTCTGGGGATACTGCATCACCATTTCAGGCTACAGTGTGTTAGAATCCTCCAGGCTCATGTTGTCAAGGATCACCAAAGACACAAAGCAGCAATACTTTGATGCCAGCTACTGTCCTGAAAACTCCACCTATGATTCATAAAGGTTGTTAATATTATTTTCTTGTTATTGGTTTTTTTATTTGTTTGTTTTTGTGAACTAAAGGTAAACAAGAAGAGCTTATCTGAAAATAGTCATCATAGATGATTCCATGATTTACTGGGGGCTGGGGGCTTGGGGTGGTCAGCTTTCCCTGTGCAGCTCCCCCAGAGCTGATCTTCTAGGAAAGAAGAGGGACCTCTGCTGTGATTATAGAAGGCGAAAGATGACTAAAGTGTAGCTATTTGTTTTAGTTCTGTCTGTAACAGTCTGCTCAGGGCAGTGGTGGAGTCACTGTCCCTGGAGGTGTTTAAGGAAAGGGTAGATGTAATACTTAGGGACATGGTTTAGTGGGCAGTATTGGTGGTAGCTGGACAGATGGACTAGATGATCTTAGAGGTCTTTTCCAACCTTAGTTATTCTATGATTCAATGTATGTAACTACACATATAAATACAGTCACAGTTGTATTTTCATCTAGATATCTTCCATAGATATACTGCAGCATCAGTCAACACAGCTGTGTCACCACAGACTTAAGGTGTTCAGAACACTTTATAACCAGTTATAATTTTCTAGATCAAGAAAAGCAGGAGAAAAAAAAAACATTTGGGCTGGTGCATTTGGGCTGCACTTTATGGTTTTGTAGGAGTATGTGCAACATCAACTTTAATAGGACACAGATAAACTGTCAAAGTGATCTTTTCTCCCAGAAATTAAGAAAGCAAATGAGTAGAGTGAAGCTGACAGAAGAAGTGGAAACTAGAAACTTTCTGAAGTCTCACTGGGCCAGGCATGGTCACGAATATTTGAGTTCCCCTGTTGCTGCAATCTTGCCCTATCTACTCCATTACAGAGCTTTGGCCGACACTGTCCACTATAGTGACTACCTTCGTTGGTATGCAAGGAAATCATTTGTACATATTTCATACATAAACAATCTGTATACTTCCAGACAGAATGCACAAGCGTTAACTGAATTAATTTTCCACATGCACTATAGTGCATCCAGATTAGATGAGACCCGCTGTGTGAACACCTGAGTTTTTCTTGTAGTGAGCCCAAAGAGCCTGGAACAAGCCAACATTTCATGCATTCTGCTATGCAGGAATGTCCTGGATCCCCACATATCCAGGAAGTCAGGTGGGAGAATGTCTGCTCTCAAAGCTAAAAGAATGAGGAAGACTGGTCCTATCTACTCAGCTAAAACAGAGACCTTGATGTGCTATATCTTTACACTGACTTCTTTCCTGTACATGAATCACACCACAAAATTTCTTTGTATGTACATTTGCTTCTGCAGACTCATAGATCTATTTTTGTACACATCAGTGACAAATGCAATTTAAAAAATGCTTTCCAGTAAGATTTTTTTCCGTTATTTCTTTCTGAAGTCATTACTGAATTTTATTTATTTCTACCACCTTAATAACAACACTCTACAGAGGCTGATATAGACAGGCTTTTACCAAAGAACGTTATTGATGTTTCTGCATTAACTGTGATTCTTGGCCACTCATGCCAGTGCTTTCCAGCCTCAGTTGATGAAGTCATAACCACGATATCAACAAAGAAAAGTTCAACTTCTGCCCACTTACATTAGGTGTTCTCTTCAATGTGTTCCTTTAAGAAAGTGACAGTTCCAGACACCCCATTAGAATGAGCCTGAGTTTATTTTAGTTGTCATTGCTATCATCTATGTACCATATATTCCCTGAATAAAATACAAAGCACTGCTTCAAAGATTAGGATCCTAAGGCAACATATTTTTGCATTTCTCTGGTTCACCAAATACTGAATGACTAATGTCAATGGTTAGGCTTTCTGGGCAACTGTGGAATGCAGAGCTCAGTGCATTTGTCATCTCCATCTGCTTTTCTAAAAAACATAGAGGTAAGATGGTTGATATTTCCACATTGTGACTTTATGTCTTGAGACTTATAATGCTTCAGTAAGTTTATTAGGACAGCTGACAGTCAATGACAGTCATTGTAGAGAGTGTGCAGAAAAGATTTAAAAAATCATCAGGTGTTCTTCCCAGTTTTGTTTTTTTAAGTCCAGTTTGCATTTACCATGTGCATGCATGCATATCTGTCTGCTCATGCACCCACCAACCCATTCTTGTCCTATCCAGCAGCTTATGAAGCAGTTGGATGTTCTCTGTTAAATATGACAAAACACTGGAGTTCTCAGTGACTTTCCCTCACATATTTCCACAACATGTAGAGTATGTTGTGGTACAGAATCCATGTCCGCTCTTACTACAAAGCCTAATCCTCCAGCCAACCTCCTAGTCTAAATCTTGATTTCTCCTACTTTCTTTGTCATGGACTGGTGCCTGGTGCTGGATGTATCACTTTATAATATAGGTGGGGACCTAATTCTTCAGTACTTATCAGTTTCCCTGGAGGTAGGAGGAGAGACACAGCTTGTATCCTCAATGAAAGGAAAGCTGCAGGGGGCCATAAATCTTCCATGCACACACTAGGGTACTCAGCTCTCCTAGCTCCAAGTCAATTGCTTCAGAGCCTGTTCCTTTTTGACAGCTTGATGGCCTCTGTCATGGTAAAATATTCATATGCATTTATTTCCATTTCCTTTCTAGGATGCACCAAAGAAAATTCGTCCTTATTAATGTTTTAATGCTAACAAGACTTTCACAGATCACAGTTGATCAGCTCTTTGCTGTTGCAGGTATTCAATGGTATTCAAGAGGAAAAAAATTCACTCTTCCATACAAAAATGACACTTGTTATCAAGCATGAAACATTTGGGAGTTCTGAAAGTTTTGACAACTTACAATGGACGACAATAAAAATTAATGGTGCCAACCTTTTTTTCTTCTTGTGTTAATAACTCTATTTTATTACAGCAAAATTTTGCTTTTCAACAGTTTTTCCATTATTTCCCTTTAACTTCTACATTATATTTTTATAATTATATACCTATACATATTTCACTTTTATACAGCAGTTTTGATGTTATCCAAGTGAAATACTGCAGTGACTCTGGATGTAATTTTTTCTGGAACAAAAGGCCCATAACTCACTTATATTCTCCCTATAAACTACATTCTGTAGAACTCAGCAAATAATAGAGTTTGTAGTTTGGGACTGAACCAAAAAAACATTAAAAGAGAAATTTAGTTCAAACCGAATCAAAACACAGACTGACATTACAAAAATAAATGCAAAATTGGCTGGGTTATTAGCAAAAATGAAGTTTTCATTTTCTTATAAAGATGTTAATGTCTCTGCCCTGATATGGCTTAGTCACTGATTTGCCACACTCAGCTCATCTTTGTAAACTGTTTATGTTCCTGTCAAATCTCATTTTTTGTGAACATAATGGGAAAAAATCTTTGTGATTCAGACTTTGTTCTCCAGGCCTGCTAAGGAAGGCCTCTGATCTCTGGAGGCATCCAAGCATAAGCTAGTCCTGCTCATGCTCTTGCTTTCTTTACTTTCCCATACTTAATACAAGCTGAACTTATTTCATATGAGCTTCTGGCCAGCCTCCACCTTCATTGCACTCAACATCCTTCACCAGAAGAGTTGCATCAGTTTAGCATGAAATCTGACAAATTTTCATGTGGGAGAAAACAAGGAGTAGCTGCTAGCCCTCAGATCCTCTGAAAAGAGAGGATTAGGAGATGCCCAGTTCCTAAAGGGACTTAATTATCACCAGAAATCCTTTTGGTATCTGTGGGAGTCATAATGGCATATTTCTCTACTTGCTCTGAAAACTGAAGACTGAAGGAGTCATGGCACTTGCCTGAAAATAAGGTTCTCAAGGAAAAAATAACAAAAAATAGATAAAATGCAAAAGATTTGCCCTCACAGGAAGCTGTTGCCAATAAAATCTCCTTGAAAAAGTCCAATAGAGGGCCACAAAGATGATAAAGGGCCTGGAACACCTCCCTTATCAGAAGGTAAAAAAAAAAAAGACTCAGAGGGGATCTGATCCATGTCTATAAATATCTAAGGAGCAGGAGGCAAAAGGACGAGGCTGAACTCTTCTCTGCAGCATGTGGTGATAGGACGAGGGGAAATGGCCACCAACTGACACATAAGAAGTTCCACACAAATGTGCATGGGGACTTCTTCACAGTGAGGGTGACAGAGCCCCGGCACAGGCTGCACTGAGAGGAGCATGTCTCCTTTTCTGGAGACATTCAAGACCTGCCTGGGTGTCAACTGTGCAACCTGGGCTAGGGAGCTGCTTTGGCAGGGGGTTGGACTCAATGACCTCTGGAGGTACCTTCCGACCCCTACCATTCTGCAATTCTATGTAACTGAAAACAAGCAATTCCTTGGGCAGTCATGTTAACAGACTGCCTCCTATGGCCTCCCCTCTTGGAACTACGTTCTCTGCTGTCCACCAAATTTTAAGTTTCTCATTAAAATACTACCCAGACTGGGGTAGTTGTTTAGCTTCTTTCTTCTGTGCATCTCTGATTTCTAACAAAAATAGGTTGGCAGGACTGCTGGAATGGCCTTGCTTTCTCCTCCCCCAGATGCTTATCTTTGGAACAATCACAAGAATCTTTCAGTTTCCAAATAATTTTGTGTAACTAGCTGGGGAACAGCAACAAATACAAAATTTCCTTGACTCCATTCTTCTGTATGTTTCTGTTATTGCTTGGGCTGCAATATAATGCGAAGCATCAAGAAGTACCTTAAACAATGACCGATTCAGGCAGTCCTTCTCTTGATGTATGTAAAGTCTAATCCTCTTTATTTTGTTGTTCTCACTTTCTGAGTTTTCTGGTAAAATAGGTCATCTTTCTTCTATTGTCCTCCTGGCTGAGTTCTTCATAACTGTGAAAACAGGCATTCATATTTACCATTTTCTTATCTGAGACATTTACTAGAGGGAATTCAGTCCTTACTCTGATACTGAACTCAGAGATTACAGTCTTCTGCAAGATATTCAGATTCAAATTCAAGTTATCTCAACTGCTCTCCTTTACCCTGAAACACATTGCTCTGAAAAATATCTGCTCTGAATGGTCCTTAAAGTGAAAAAACAAGTTTTCCACTATGTTTCTCCAACAAACAGCTTCTATTTCACAAAATTGTACTTTTTTATTGCTTATTTGACAGTGTCCAAGAGGATGCAAGTGCTTCAAAGTATGGATATGAAAAATCAGATTACTGCCTGCTTCCACTTGTAAATCTGAGGTGGTTGTAGTGATAAGAGTAGAACAAAGAAAGCCAGTGAGAAGGAAAAGTCAAGTATGGTCAGTAAAGGCTACACTACTGTTGTCTAAGTCTTACTGCACAGCATAAAGGCATGGAAAATCATGCATTTCCAAGCCTCTAGGAAATATACTGTTCCGTTTTCTTGGGAAGATAGAAACTCAGCTTTTAAAGAAGAATCTAAAAAGAAAGTGGAGCTCTTGTCACCAGCTCAGAAAGAATTTTACTTCAGCAGTGACTTCAGTAGCAGCTTGATCACATTAACTCTTACTTTTTGCCAGTATGGCAATAGGCATGGAATAAAGTCTGAGCCAATGATTACTCTGGAAATACTGGCATCAGAAACGGTTTATTTCTTAAACATTTTGCCGTTTTTATAGAATTCATATTAATTACTGAGGATTTCTTTTCCCTTCAATGATTTTTCTGAAGATGAAATTTTCAAGTTGAGTTGTTCCAGTTTTGTACACTGTGAACAGAATAAAACCAGAGCACCTTTTGGAAGAAAAATGTTGTGGCTTAAATAGGTTTAAATATTATTCTACTAACAAAAGAAGCGTTTGACTGCAGAAATTACTGTAGGCTGATCACACCCCAAGCCTGGTTTGGGAAAACAAACCTAGGAAGCTCTTTATTTTCATCTATTTTCCTAAGTGAAAAGTGAACCATGGACTCCCTAAGATTTAGGACTTGCTGTGGTGTAAGCCACGAGACCTTACGCAGATAGTTACTGTGTTGTTTCAGACTGAGACATCACCGAAAATAACTTGTATAAACTCATTATTTTTAAAGAAAACAAACTTATTTTTGCAGAAATCCAGAACACATACTACACATACTTTTACTTTTTTTTTTTTTTTTTTTTTTTTTTTTGTAATGTCAGTAAAACTAGCATTAAAGATTGAACAACTTTAAAAATACATGTTTCATTCCTGTAAATAATTTGATGAATCCATGCAGTAAGCCAGCTTGGATTTCTCCAAAGAATGGTTTTCTAATTGCTATTATTCATATAATAGTAGCATTTAAACTTACTGCAGTGATTTTTCAAGATTCAGAGAATGAAACAAAAGGCAAAATTCAGCAAAAGACAGACACTGCTCTAAAGCACTCATGTTGGAGATGAATCAGTAACACAACAGAAGACACTGAGGGAGGGGTGACCTACACAAGACAGGCATCAGAGAAAAGATGAATTTGAAATTTCAGCCCCCAAGTCATTTCCTTGCCCAAGTAAATATATTATTTGCCGAGTAAAATCAACAGTAGAATTTCTCACCAGTTTCACAAAAAGAATTAAAAAGATCTAAAGGATTTTGGAGACTATGATACTTCATTCACTGAAGTCATCAGCAAGGTTCCTGTTGACTTAGTGACTAATGGCACATATCTCAACTTGATGCAGCAGTCACCTGCCCCCTGTATTTGTTTGATAAATATTTTTGCTGTTTTCTTCCATGGGTACCAAAGACCTTTTATCAATACTCTCTCAGTCTCTCTGTATGCTAGTGTTTTCTGCATTTGAAATTACTGAAAATTTTAAATACAGTGAAGGAAATTTTGTAAAGAGTATGTCTAATCAGGCTTTAATAAATATCAAATTCTAGTGAACTCATTTTCTCCTTCATCTCTTACATGCTTTATTGCGTCTACAACTGTTGCTTGACATCCTGAAATATTTGCTGCATTAAGGAGTCTGTAAGGTATATTCTAAGCACAATTAGATTTTTTAACTCTTCTTGGTTACGTATTGTTTATGAATATAATATATAAATAAACATACAAACAGTTGTAAAATCTTTTTGCAAACTGTCTTCAAATTGAAGAATCAGAGGTAGGTATTCCAGCAGAGTGAAAATCTTGTTGTAACAAGAAGTATGTTAAATTTTGACACATTTAATTACTTATCTGAAATAATATGGTTGCATATGTAAGAATGCCATTTCACAACAACGGCTTATGGACTAGGGGACTAGTTCATAATTGAATTGTTTTTATACTCATAAATATTCATATAATAATTATAATCATCTGCAGATTCAGGACGTTCACCAGATGTTCATTCTGACTACTTTTTTGTTGTTATTTGTGCTGTGTGATTAGCCACTCAAAGCATATGGCATTGTTTCTAATCCCTGAATCAGTGACAAATTTTCAAATCTGGATACTGATGAAAAACTAAAGTTCACTTCCAATATGAATCTTCAAAAGTAAAAAATGATGTCCCAAAAATCTTTCCTTTTTCATGAATTGTGAAAATTTTTACCCATTCCATCTGGACATTCAAATAATAATGAATAACATAACACATAAAATTAATCCAGGGGCACTGCCCTATCTTCACAGTTTGCACAAATCTGTCTTTTCTCATTTGACGCACTCCAACTTTTCCCTAGAGTTCAAAATTTAATGAGAGTTACATTGTTTGGATGTTTGTTGTTACCATCAGCATAGTTATTATTATTAACCTTTGAACTTGCTATTTCTTCAATGAATTTAATGTATTGATTAAATCAACATATTTACATTTCAAAATTTGCTCTCAAATAAATATTTCTGAGCAGGACAGACGTATTGGCTCTTTCCTTTTAGAAAATAAATACCATTGTAGGAATATTAGGGGAAAAGGCATATAAATTGGCACTTTTCTTAAAAATTTCTGCACATAACGATGCATTTTTTTCATTGTTATGTAAAAGTCAACTTTTCTTGAACATTTCTGAGAAAACTTTTCTTCGGTATCTGGAAATAATCTCTACATAAAACACTGTGTCTTAAACTTCCAGACCTTAAGATTACTAAAAACATTGCCCTCTTGGCATAATTCATAATATTTGCCTATTATTGTATAACTTTGCATCAGTCATCACCTTGGTATCTAAAAGCATTAAGATAAAAAAAAGAAAGTTTTCCAACTTAAACATAATAAAAAACAGCTTCTCAGAGATCACAGAAAGTAACTCCATATAACGAGCAAAAAATCATTCTACTTTTAGCATTAATTTGTACCTTTCAATACAAACCGAGAAAAATATCTATCATTGATAAATGATAAATTATTTAGGGGACACATGTTAAAACCAATTTGGATGAAAACATACTGTTAGGCAGCCAAATGTAAGGTAATATGCATGGGAAGAATTTAAACTGTTCACACTAATAAAAATAAGGCTGTTTCCTTCAAAATCAGTGACAGGTAGAGCCTTAGGATTTATGATGTGGTAGAGCTGACTTGAAGGTCACTGCTGCCCCTTATTTGTATAAAATTCTATATTGCTGCAAAATGCAGGGTAGTCAAACTTGTGCCCTAACAGCCACACAATCTGGAGCTTGACTAACCAATCAGGCAATAAGCTTCTGACATTATTCAATTATCGAAATTCCAGCCTTTTTCTTTCATTGTTCCAATGTTTTGTAACCAAGAAGATATTTTATTAAGAAACATTTCTAAACAGAAGTAGCAGAAAGATCTGCTCTTCAGCATATTTTTACTTCCTGAATTTGGAGATTGATACTACGCTTTATTCCCATATATAGTGATGCATTACATACAGTAACTCAAGAGTTCTCCAGGAATTATGTTACGACTGACAATTCTCAGGCCATTCTTCATGGATGACCTCTTCAGAAAATAAAGCAAAAAAGTTTCACACCCATCCGCTGTGTGTTTTCCAAGACTATGAAGAAATAATATGTCCATTTTTGAACAAAATATTTAAAAAGATTTCTTTTATATCATATAATCAGAATCACAGAATTGTAGGGGTTGGAAGGGACCTCTAGAGATCACTGAGTCCAACCCCCTGCCAAAGCAGCTCCCTAGCCCAGGTTGCACAGGTAGGCATCCACGTGGGTCTTGAATGTCTCCAAAGAAGGAGACTCCACCACCTCTCTGTGCATCCTGTGCCAGTGCTTTGTCACCCTCACTGTGAAGAAGTTCTCACGCACATTTGTGTGGAACTTCCTATGCATCAGTTGGTGGCATTTCCCCTTGTCCTATCATCACATGTTGCAGAGAAGAGTTCAGCCTCGTCCCTTTGCCTCCCGCTCCTTACATTTTTACAGATATTTATAGACGTGGATCAGATCCCCTCTGAGTCTTCTTTTCTGAAGGCTGAACCCAGGCCTCTCAGCCTCTCTTCATTAGGGAGGTGTTCCATGTCTTTTGTCATCTTTGTAGCCCTCTGCTGGACTCTTCGAGGAGATCCAGAACTGGACACAGTACTCCAGATGAGGCCTCACCAGGGCAGAGTAGAGGGGGAGGATCACCTCCCTTGACCTGCTGGCCACTCTCTTTTCAATGCAACCCAGGATACCATTGCCCTTCTTGGCCACCAGGGCACACTGCTGGCTCATGGCCAGCCTGTCATACACCAGGACACCCAGCTCCCTCTCCTCAGAGCTCATCTCCAGCAGGTCATCCCACAGCCTGTACCTGTGCATGCGGTTATTCCTCCCTAGGTGCAGGACTCTACACTTGCTCTAGTTAAACCTCTCCAGCCTGTCCACATCTCACTGAATGGCTGCACAGCCTTCTGGCATGTCAGCCATTGCTTCCAGCTTTGTATCATCAGCAAACTTGCTGAGGGTGGACTCTATCTCCTCATCAAGGTCATTGATGAAGATGTTGAACAGGACTGGACTCAGCACTGACCACTGAGGAACACCGCTAAGTACAGGCCTCCAACTGGACCCTGCACCATCAGTCACAACCTTCTGAGCTCTGCCTGTCAGCCAGTTCTCAACTCAACTCACTGTCCACTCACCTATTCCACACCTCCTCAGCTTTGTTATAAGGATGCTGTGGGAGACAGTGTCAAATGCCTTGCTGAAATCAATGTATACTATATCCACTGCTCTCCCTCCATCCACATAGCCAGTAATGACATCATGGAAGGTCTTCAGGTTGGTTGAGCATGACTTCTACCTGGTGAACTCATGCTGACTACTCCTGATAACTCTCTTTTCTTCCAACTGCCTGGGGATGTCATCCAGAACAAACTGTTGCATCACCTTTCCAGGGACAGAGGTGAGGCTGACTTGTCTGTAGTTTTCTAGGTCCTTCTTCTTGCCCTTTTTGAAGGCAGGAGTGACACTGGCTATCCTCCAGTCTTCAGATGCCTCTCCCATTCTCCAGGACCTCTCAAAGATGATAGAGAGCGGTTCAGCAATCACCTCTGCCAATTCCCTCAGCACACATGGATGCATCTCACCAGGGCCCATGGATTTACATACACTGATGTTGCATAGATACTCTTGGACCATCTCCTGCCTCATAAAAGGAGAGCTTTCCATTCCTCAGACCCTCTCACTTACCCCCACAGTCCAAGGGTCCTGAAGGGGAGTTCCCACAGTGAAGACAGAAGCAAAGAAACTGTTCAGTATCTCTGCCTTCTCTGCATCCCCCATTACCAAACACTTGCCTCAGTTAGTAGGGGACCTGCATCTTCCCCAGTCCTCTTTTTACTGTTGACATCATGTCACCACATGGTGCATTTGTCTAACACCTATGCACACAGACTGTGTGATATATCCCACCAGCACTGTATTTACTGTGCATGGACAATGTTGATCCATGCATGTATTATGAACTGTGCTGTCTACCTTTATAACAGCCTGGCTTGATCTACTTTATCTACACAGAAATATCTAACCTTCTAGAATATACTAAGCATCCAGAGCACGCTAGGGAAGAGTAAAGCATATCTAAAATATCAAGCTGATTTAGAAATGAATGGGAGGAAAAAAAATTGCATTGGAAAAGAAAAAGAGGGAAGAAGAAAGGGAAAAAGAGGAAAGAGGGAAAAAGAGGAAAGAGAAAGAAGAGAAAAAGGAGAAAGACAAAGGGAAGGAGTAAGGGTGAGTCAAGGCAAGGTGAGGCAAGGAAAGGAAAGGAAAGGAAAAAGAAGAAAACCTTGTCTTGTACCATAAAACAGATCTTATCAGTGTGGTTTAAAATTGATGATGACATTGCTCATTTCAAATAGCTGTTTCTCATTATAACCCAGAGCATTTCTCCTACAATTTCCAATGCTGATTCAACTCGGTCACTTTACTCTCTGGAGAGCACCATATGTTTCTGATAAAAAACCACAGAGGTTTTATTGTGTTTTTCAGCACTTCTTCAGTACTCCAATCATTTGTTTATGTTACTAAACTGACTTCATTCTTCTAGGCCCACTGACTGTTGTCATAAAGTTTTGTTGTATTTAAAATGTAGTTGGAATGCTTTCAACACATGAAGAAACTGAGATGAGGCAGTCAGTCAATAGTATGAAATAAACTTTTTGGTCTCACTTCTGGCTTTCCTCCTCTTCCATCTCTTTCAGCCTTTGAGTTGGATATTAATCACACACCACCTGACTGATCGACATCCAACTTCAGCCCTTGTGGAAGCTCAAGTTCTTATGAAACGACACAAAAAGATGAAGTTGGCCTAGAGCGCAAAGAATGTAGAATGATTGAAGTCAAGGAAAAAGTGGTAAAGAAATATAATGTGACATAAGACAAAATTCCTTCATGTATATAGCAACATCTATAACTTCATTTCCTATTAGAATGATGGACATATTTATAGTACAGAAGGATGGTTATTTGTTGTTTCTGTCAACAGCGCTTTTCATGCTACTTCATTCACCACGGCCAGTAGAATAAACAGGTCTTGTGCTGTGTGTCAGAAGGAGGAGCCATATGAATCTGCAAAAGTAAACTAGACAATAGTGCAGGAGGCTGTAGATAACATAAAATTATTAAAAATACTGAATTTAAATACTGTGTTGAGAATAAGGTAGTATTTTCTCTTCTAAATACACAGTTCCTAAAAATACAATTCATTCTTCAGATGAAATCAGAAAGCTGGTAGTAGGGCAAGGACTATATTTCATCCACAAGATCTGATTTAAACCAAGGGAATAGAAGGGAAACATTTTTCTTATTTTATGTGTGTCTCTAAACAAAGCCTTATAAGAAATCAGAAATAAAATGCTCACAAATGAATTACCGTAATATGCTCAAATTTGTGGTTTATCATATATATATATATTCTTAGGAATCACTGTCTAATGACTTTCTAGTTATAGAGATTGTAGCAGGATGTGTTTCTAAGACAACCAACTTCATAGACCAAGGCAACTTACATTTCAGGTTGTAAGTGGTGGGAAGGAGTTGGTGCCCTCATGCCTTATTAAATTATTTCATTTTTATGGTGATCTGTAAACAATATTTTATGAAATACTGCTATTATCTAAAGATTTTTATTTAATTTTATTTTGATGGCAATCAATCCATTAGTTGGTGTGAGGTTTTTCTTTTTGCAATGCACTGCATCAGTTGTTTGACACCACAAGAGAAAGCTGCTGACATAGCTGTGCAAACTTCAAGTAGTTAGCTAGAAATGCCTTAAAAACTTTTCAGAGGTTTGATTTCAAGTATATCCTCTGGGATTCTCAGCTATAGTTATACATTTTGATAAATGAAACTAGCAGCTGGAACCCAGATCTTCCATCTCTTTATAAGCACTTTAAAAAATAAGAGCAGAAAAATTTGTGAAGGATGGAGAGATAAGGGAAATTACATAAATGAGACAGAAAAGAATAACAAAACAAACTCAAACAAATCAAAAGATAACAAAAGCAGCAGGCCAAGTTTATGTATCCAGATTTGCAAGGTATTACTTTCTGATGCATATTTTCCCATAGAAATGATTCTGAAAATAAGAATACCCAGGACAGTCATGCAGTTCCATGAAGAAATATCAAAAAGCCACCATGTAATGCTCTCTTTACAAAATAAACATTTTTCTATTTGTTGAAGGCACAAACCAAGAGATTTGAAACTCAGAAAATACAACAAATATTCAACTATTAAAGATGAAGGGTAGTCTTGTCAATTTCATTTTATTAAAAAAAAAAAGTGCCTCTAATATTATTGCACATGTTGCAGTCTCCTTCAGATAAAATTTTAGACAGAATCTTAAAGAGGGGCTTGCTGATGCCTGTCTTGTCACGAGAAATCCATCAAAATAAATGTTCCAAGGTTGCCTTGTCATCCAAATATCAGCATGTTAAGTGATATTCATACTTCCAAGCCAGAACACTATTTGAAGAAGGTGAAATATATGTCTCCATGTCAGAAAGCTGTAATTTTAACCAAAATTGATATCTATTCCAAAAAAGTTATCTTTGAAAATATGTTTTGGTTTTTTTTAAGCCATTCAGTTTTGCAGCTGAACTTTCTCAGATTGCTTTGAGTATATGCTTTCCAACTCCTGCTCCTGACAGCCTTCCCCAGTTCCCTTTCTCCATTCTTCCTTTTCCTTTGAGCTGTCCTTTGTTCCATTTTCTTCTCAATTTTAGTTCTTTTGTTTTATGTTACCCATCAGACTCCTCCTGCCACTTCATTTCTGGTTCTGATTCTTGCCTTCATCTCTCACCTTCACAAAAACCCTGCATCCAAAAGGACTGAATTTAGCTTCAGTACTCACGACCAATCTGAGTCACAATCGTAGCTTCCCTCTTTCCTCTTCATTTTACTTACTGTTCCAACTCATTCCTTCTTAAATAGAAAGTCCTTTCCACTTCACTGATTAAGAAAGACCTTTACTTTCTGATCTCTTTACTGCTGTGTTTTTCTGTAGTGACACCTCGTATCTTTCTGCTCTTCTTTACCAGCCTTTAGTTCATCAGCATTTTCTCCCCCTGCTTACTCACACCAAGCCTCTCCATTTCAATTGGCATTGCTGTGGCTTTTGATCTTCATATACAGCAGGGACCTTAAGCAGAAGGGTGACATAGGATGTCCTATCTCTTGTTTTCTTCAACTTCAGCCTTCACATATAATCACAAAATCATTATTTGGTATGGAAGGGACCTTTAAAATCATGTAGTTTCAGCCCCTGCCATGGACAAGGACATCTTCTACCAGACAAGGTTGCTCAAAGCTCCTTCAATCCTGGGCTTGAACACCTGCAGGGACAATGCATTCCCAGCACCACTGGAAAACTTGTTCCAGTGCCTCACAGCTCCCTGAGTAAAGAATTCTGCCCTTATAACTAATCTAAGTCTCCCCTCTTTTACTTTAAAACCACTACTCTGTCTTTCACCTCAGACTCTGGTAAATAAACCCATCCCATCTTTCCTGTATATCCCTAGAAGGCTGCAACAAGGTGCCCCTGGAATCTCCCCTACTCCTGTCTGATCAAACCTAACTCCCTCAGTCTGTCTTCAAAGGGCAGGTGCTCTAGACCTCTGATCATCTTTGAGGCCCTCCTCTGGGTCTGCTGTTTCCTTCTTTCCTGCCATTCCAACCTGTGAATCCTCAGCCGTGAAGTCCTTCTTTCCTCAGGTGTTGCACATACCTGTTTAAACCATCCCAGATAGTGAAGAACACAGGCTCACTACATTGTAACACACAGAAAAAAAATATTTCTCAAATCTTGTTTTAAGCAGATGTCCATCTAAAATGGAGTTCAGGTTACTTGTCTCTTCTACAAATGGCTAACTGTGCTGCTGCTAGAATAACATTCTCATTTCTACTCTATGGCTAATCACAACTGCGTTCAGTCATAACACATCTAAATGAAACATAGAATCACAGAATCATAGAATCACATTAGAGACTTGGTGCCAGCTAAGGTCCGTACTGACAACAAAGTGATAGATGCAAGACTCCTGGCTTACAAGAACCAGGAATATAAAGGCAAGATGAGCTTTTTCTCCACCCAGACACTGTCCCAGTGTAGCAGGCTCAGGAAGAATCACAGAATAGCAATGAGTCTCCCCCCGGGCTGTCAGTCAGGATGCAATAAACCTCAGCAGGACTGCTAATCCAGGACCTCTGTTATTATAAAATTTCTTGTGAACAAATGGAGATGTATTCCTCCCATTTACTAACGTTGTGTGGGATAAAGCTTTACTGACTCTGCTCTGGAGTGGTTTCAGTTCAAAATGAAAGCCTGTGTTGCACCCAAACTAGGACAATATCCATGGTCATTTCTCCATTTCAACTTGTCATTTCTTAAAAGATTATGTCCCTATAATACTTGCAACTGTTAAAAAAGAAAGCCTTCCTTCTTAAAAAGGACCTAGTGGAACAGCTGTATTCAAAAGTAGTGCAAATGTACCAGGCATGGACCAGGCAGTTGTGTATCTGCAGCATTGTTTCTAGTGCTAAACAGGGTTTGCTGCATGGCACTCCTACTGTTTCCACTAAATAAACATGGCACAAGTAATTTTCAGATAGTTTCTTGAACTTAGTGATGTAGGATATTTAGACAGGAATTTGAGTTTTCTGTTGGACACTTCTGTAGTGCTATCATTGGCATGTTCAGTGTTTAGACATTTTTTACTGTCTTCTGTAAGCCTTAGTAATTTAGTTGCTTTTTTTTTTTTTCTGAAATATTATTTCCAGTGAAACCAACCCATGTGCACTCCATCTGACTAAAACAACAGTTTGTTTGTTTGTTTTTAAATAAAGCACCAGACTTGAAAGCGAGAAAAAATTCTGACAATTTTTGCTTTGAAATCTCATCTGTCCCAGGGTCTTTCGAGTTCCCCAGCAGAGAAAGATGTGAACTTCTTTTATTTTTTCTTTGATAATACATAAATAAATTCTTAAAGAAAGCTGGTGCTTAATCACTGGGAAACTATACTGAGAAATAGACTGCCTTATCTTTGCTCTTACTCTGACATTAAATTATAGAGAACATACTCACACTTGGGAAATGGCAGTGCTTAGGATCTAACCCCAATCCATCGAAATCAATGGGTTTTGTGTAAAATCAAACCCAGATTACTACAGAATCAATCATCAACCAGTGCCTAAACAAAAGACAGACAAGTTTCTAATCACAAGCCAGCCTTCTCACATCAGGAGTCCCTCTGTTGAAACACCAAGTTGCTAACCACAATGTCTGGAACACAGTCTCTGATTTTAGGAAAGCTCTGGACAAAACAAAGAAGTTTATCTTCCAGACGCTGGACAGCCCAAACCACTAGAATGAAACAGTTGCAAAGCTTGTAATTAGAGCGCAGATTGATAGTTACTTCATTATCATCCTTCAAATTCTTCCTTAAGTTCTCTTTTTCTATCACTAAAAAAAAAAAGTGGCAATGCTATTATGTCTGCTTGTAAAGCTAAGGCATATCATCTAATTTCCTTGTATTCCAGGTCAGCCTGTATCCATCTACTGTTTCATAAACAGAAGTTCTTCATTCTATATTTGTAAGTACCTATTAAATTGAGAACAGATCCATGACTGGCTGTTCTCAGCATCACAACAATATAAAGACAGGTCAAAAACAGGCTTTCATACTTCCCAAATTCAAAAGTTTTACAATCTGAATATACATAGGTCATTATGAAAGTAATGCCTCCTATTTCTTTCAATGGAAACTACAACAGGTACAAATAGTACGATAGCACTATTTGATAGAGCACAATCTCAGCTACAAAACTATTTTTCAACTTAGTTACCACCATTAGCTCTGCTTATTCACCAGCAACGAACAAGAGCTTGCATGTCCTGTCTGAAAAAATCTGCACCAGTGGAGGTGACAGTTTCACAGTTGCTATGATGTGAATATTGCTAAGATGTTGCACAGGTAATCCATCTTTCACCAGCCCAAACAGATGGGGGTCATAAGGTGCCAAATTTAGACTACACAGTGGGTGTGGTAACACAGTCCAAACAAGACTGGCAGTGTGCTCCCCAGTGTTCACACTGGTGTGGGTCCTGGCGTTATCATGTTGCAAGAGAAAGGAGGTCTATTTCTTTGGCTTGAAACTAGAAGTTTGAGTCTTCAGCTAAGTCAGTGTCATGATGTAGCGGTTAGAGTTGATGATTTGTCCATGTTTCAGGAAATCCAGATGAACCACCCCTTTCCTATCCCAGAAGACAGGGCACAACACTTAACCCACTGAGGTCTGTGTCTTGGACTTTTTCTTCAATGGGGAATTCATACGTCACCACTTCATGGACTGCCATTTTCACTCTGACTCATGGTGGTGACAACACAGCTCATTCATGACGTGATCCAGGAAACCACCTCCTTCGGCCTTATATTGATTCAATAGGTCCTGATAAACTTGCCTACAGTGTTCTTTCTGTCCCTGTGTGAGCATTGATTGGACCCACCTGGTGCAAACTTTGCAACATTTCAACATTGCCTCTGTCATTTCCAATGCACTGAGGCTGATATTCAGCTCTGTACACAGAACTGTACGCATCCTTCTTAATTCACCAATCTGTGCTCATGAGCTGATGGAGCTGCTCTTCATTTCATAGTGTGACAGATGTACATGGCCATCCAAAATATGGCTTATCTTTCATGCTGCTTTCACCACTGTTGAAACACACCATCCACTGCATCACTGTGCTCACATTCACTGTTTGGTCTCCATAAATGCTCAGCTAACATTAGTGAATGTCAATGGGTGCCATTTTTTCTGCGTGGGGGAATTCAATTACCTTTCATTCAAGCACACTTTCTTGTTAGATGTCATTTTCTCAGTCTGCCCCTCTGCTGCTGTCTGTCACACAGCAAGAAAATGTAATGGAATATTGGCTGGATGGTTCAACATCTACTGTCATAACAGCAACATCTGTCTCTAACCTCGTGGGACAACATAATAATATAGGAAGCATTACTTTTGGAGCAGTCCAATATTTTAAGTTTATCTTAACAAGTTATCTAACCCACCTGAGCTTATAAAATAAGTGTTTTTACATTCTCGTGGAACAAAAGTACCTTCTGGTTTTGACACATTCAGTAAACTATATTGATTATCTAAAATGCATGCACTTAGTGCAAAGTCAAGGAATAAACTTCTGTTATTTTTGTTAACAACAAAAGCTTATCATTATCCCTAATAGAAGAGTCTATCCTACACTGCTGGTAACCATTCTTCACACTTACTGAGGGAAAAGATGATGCTCTTAATACAGTGCTGTTGATGCATCCTTATCAGCCCTTCTTTCCTGGTGATATGATGATACAGCACTGCTAGCAATGGCTGATGGTGGGAAATTCCTGCTTTATTAGATTGTGCTTCCTTAATATAGATATTTATTTCAGGAATTCATTTTCCTCAGTCTGAGGGCTTTCTTCTCTCTGGGAGACGTGGGTTTGTGACTAGTCACAGGAGGAGCTGTCACAGTGGGTGGAATGCCATGTTCCCAAGATCCAGTCAAGCATAACCAAGTGAAAAACAACCTAGCATCTGGGAAGAGGCTTTCTCTCTCTTCCAGCACTGGCTTTTCATTTCACTTGATTCTTTTTTGGAAACCATGGTCTCTCATATATTTTTAAGTCCCAGGGTAAACCAATCCAGCTTGTTTCTGAAATAGCTCCAGTTCTATTATGACAAGGCAAGAAGTCGGGGATTTGTTTTTCTTTCTCTCTCGGTTTGGTGTTCAGTGCTTTTTCTGAGACATGCAGGTGGCAAACATCAAATTAAAATACAATCAGTCTCGACACAATATTTACAGTGAAGACAATGCTTTCCTTCATACTCATTTGGAAAGTGTTTATGTCTGTAACAGTATATATGTCTGTCACCTCCCTGCATGCAAAAACAAGTGCACTGCTTTCTCAAATGTACAGGAAAGGAAATAAAATTCTTGTAATCATGTATTCTTTCCTCCAAAACTGAAAAATAACACTGAAACAGATATACCAGCTCTACCTGAAGGGAGGTTGTGGTGAGGTGGGAGTTGGGCTCTTCTCTCATGTAACAGGTGAGAGGACTAGAGTGAATGGCCTCAAGTTGTGCCAGGGAAGGTTCAGGTTGGACATTAGGAAATACTGCTTCTCCAAGAGAGTGGTCAGGCACAGGAATGGGCTGCCTAGGGAGGTGGTGGTGTCACCCTATGTTTATATATTGTACTGAGGGATATGGTTTAGTGAGAACTATTGGTGATAGGTGGATGGCTGAACTGGATGATCTTGTAGGTCTTTTACTGCCTTGGTGATTCTATGATTCCATAATACTATACCCAGATGTAGACATATACAATTAAGCACTCAAATGATATCTTTTATGAAAAAGATGTGGACGAATCCCACAAAAAAAATTTGGAAAACACCTGAGGTCACTCAGATGCATTGGAAATGGTCTCTGTTGTGGAATTACTCTGTGAAAATTTACTCATTTGCTAAAAAGCTACAGTCTTGCCTCCCACGTTAGTAACAAAGGTATGAAATTTGGCAGAAAGCCTGCACTATCTCACTGAGAAGGAATGATATACACAAGAAAATCTGCCCCAAACTGACCACAGTCCTGAAAAAGAATAAAAAATTCAAATGCAAATGCTTGACAGTATTTGGCAGCAGAAGTATCACCAAATGTGTTTCACTTAGCATGTTCCACATTGTGTTGATGACGTTTGGTCAGAACTTAGCATGCAATTGCTCTGACTCTTGCTGGAGCCCACTGTGGGAGCAGATACAAAATATGACAAAACTCGGTTGCTCTCTCTCCCTCCTGTTCCCTCTCCTAAATTTGCCACAGCCATTGGAGAGCACACAAAAGTTGTTCAGAAGCTGAGGATGGTGACCCAGGTGGATGAGATTGTCACAGCAGCTCTGGGGAGAGGACAGAAGGTAGCACAAGGGCTGTAGAGGAAGGTGGCCAAGGAGATGTCATGGGGAGAGGAACCAGACTGAGTTGTGGGAATGAAGACTCATGCATAAGCTTCATGATTATCTTAAAAAGCGAACACTGCTTCCAGAACCTTGCAGGCATTGCACAATTGCCACCTTCCTTTTTCCAAAAACAAAGATGTAGCCAGTCACAAGTGTGGTATTTAAACAGAAGTAAGTTGAAGCTCTGAATCAAGGTTTTAGAAGAATTTGGCCAGCACAGTTCTGTGTGGGAAAGAGAGACTTTCCAGCACTCCAAATCTCTTTTTAGCCTCTGGCTGCATCAAGGACAGGAAAGACCAACAGTATGTTCTGCAGCTCAGATGGGACAAGATATTTGTGTATACTCTGGTAAGAATGTGGTTGCAGGTTACCAAATCTCAAATTACAGCAGGTATTACTTCTACAACCAATTCTTCAGACAGAAAATACAATGACACTAAAATCTTCTTGATTTACAAAGGTCATTCCTCAGGTAAGTATACCATTTTGCATTCCTTCAAACATAAAACATGGATTCTAGGGAGGTTCTGCCAAGGCAGAGAAGGCTAAAACATGTGCTTTGAATCCTTCAAAATTTGACTTTGGTATAGAACAACTAGGAAGATGACTTGTGTAAATAATTTTGTTTTTATTTGAGTAGTCTTTTTTAATGGAAAAGTGGTGGTGTCTTCTTTTTTTCTTTCTTTTAGAAAAGGAGACATTCGATGCTAGCTAAATGAAAGCTTTCACTGTGCAAACAATAAAGATACATATTTGCTTTACATCTCAAAATAGCAAGGGGTATTTTTATTTCAGGAAGACAGCAGCCGAACTGAGAAATGGCATTTCCTCAGAGCTGATCTGAGCTAAACATCAGAACTCAGCTCCAGTCTGACTCAAGAAAGGCCAGAACTATATAAGGGATAAAGGTACCACCACGAGTTTGTAGTACATGACAAGATTACTCTTTTTATTCCTATTTATTATTTTAAAAGTTCCTTAATTTTTCAAAATCCTATAGCAATTTCACCTCACTCATGGAAGATAGAATGTTACTTATTAGGAAATGAAGGAGAAAGTGTGCCAAAGAGAACAGCAGAAGCTCCCATGGGTTGTGCTGGGTCATTCTTTATAACGACGAGATCAGTAAAATTGCATGTGTTCTTATAATGTTCCTGGTTCTAAAAGTAAATTACTCATAACCTTATCTACACTGTATAGTCTGCAGAAACCCAATGGGAAACTAATTTTCTGCAATTAAAAGCTCAGCAACTTCTAAATCCAAGCCTCTTTGAACTAACTGGACCCCAAGTCTGCAGTCTTTTATTTTAATGGGTTTTTTAATGTTTTGAAAGTTCTGTGCCAAGAAAAATATACCCAGGTTTGACGTATAAAAATGCAGGGTGCATTCCTGCACATCACCATGGGCATCTGGCCATATTCTAGATGCGGAAAGAACTTTGCACTTGCAGGTCTGTAACTGCTCTCTGCAACCAGAGACTCAATCAGATCTCCAATTAGACAAATGGCCGGAATAAACAGAAGCATTTCCGTATCCAAAAACAAAACTCCACGGTCAATCATTAGAAGGTAAAGAATGGCAAATTCATATGAAAGCAAAATCCATGCTCCAGCAATGAAATAAACGTTGCAAGTGATTTAACGATTCTCCATCTCTAGGAACCTAAAAAAGTGTGTTGGAAAGTACTGTTTAGTTGAGTAGAAGTTACTGGGGTCAGTACTGCCTTCATTCAGTGAAAAGTTCTGTACAGCATAACAGACCAAGAACTTCCCATTTGATAGTAGAAGTGAAATTGAAAGGGGCAAGTGTAAGCCTGTTTTCTGGCAAATGGCAGGGGTTGTGGCTATGCTGTCAAGCCACTATGGCAAAGAAGACACAGTGCGGAAGCTGGTCCCTACTTATTTTGTCCGGTAAAGATGAGTCAGTTCTTTTATATTGAAGGCAGAACAAAATTGTGCACATGTGTTGTAGAACAGGCGACGAGAGCTGAGGTCCCCTCTTGTCATACTATAGCATAATGCACCCATGTTCCCAAAACTCCTAGACATTGTGCCACCTCTTGAGTTCTGCAAGTTACTGCAGGTCAAGGAAAACCCTGAAAGGAATAATGAACAAGGAACCTGTTTCTATCTCTTCATCTTTGCTGTTACAGCATTCAGGAACCTGCATGCTTTCTAGCCCTAGGCAACTACAGTCCCTAAAACTGGCTCCTTTGATGACAGACAGTATTCAAATGGCAGTGCTAATGAATAAGCTTTCCTCCTACTGACTGATGAAAACATCTGTGTAGGAAGTTAATAATTAAACCAGAATACTAAAAGCACATTGTATTAAATCTGAAGTGCCCCAAACCTTGAATTTCTTAAGACTGCCAGACACAGCAGGCCAGTATTTATTAGCAGATGAGAGACCAGACAGAGCAGCTTCAGACGGTTTCCCAAGTGAAATTGATTGTTCTAATTATTTGCTTAGCCAAACAGTGGCTATCAGTATTTATGAGAGACAGGAAAGTGATGTAGACCTACTCTCAAATAAATTAGAGAAGCCCTAATCTAGAGTAGCTGTGTAACAGAGGAATAAGCTACCTAACCCTTCCTTACCTTTCCCAAAACACTTACTCACAGAAAGAAAAATAATCAGACCTGTAAAACAGCTTTGTATTACAGAAGAGAGGATGTATCTTTCCATTATATGTAAGAAATAGAATATAAAATATATGTTAAAGCTTTACAAAATTGTGCAGTCTGTAGAAGTTCATTTAATATCGTAAATTAACTTCAGTCCAAAATGAAATCTACTTTCCTATCCCCTTTGCAAGAAGCACATTTCAGAAGGAGACGTGATGAAGCAGGGGGAAAGGAACCAAGGAACCAAGCCAAAGGAGAGCTGCCCACCTGCAGGCTGCCAGCACGTGGGCACATTATGCTTCTGCAGGCACCAACTGTCAGCCAGACAATCCAGATGTCTGTGCATAGTGGAAGAGATCTCAGTGAGTTTTGGAATACTTTTGTGTTCGTGCTTCTGGGAATGTTGATGAAACTGATACTGTTATCAAAAATTCAATAGAACAAAAGCTTAACGATCCTTTTATGTTTAAGCCTCTTTAATAGTCGATGACTTTTCTACCCAGACTTGATAATCTTCTTTACTATGTCTTTCAATGAATGTGTGGACTTGAGGAGCATCAACGGAGACAAAGAATGGACCAGCTGATGCTAAACTTTTTTCAGCAGGACCTTCAGCTGCAGAAGGCCTCTCTGCAGTATGCTGGGCTTGCTCGAGTGTATAAGAGCATGGTTACAGTGGGCTAATCCAAAGATCTGCATGGTGCAGCATCCTGTCTCCAGCAGGGTCTCCAGTCTACAAAAAAATGTCACCATTAAGCCTGTTCTTATCTGCTTGTGCTGGCAAAAAAAAAGACCTACAAGCCTGATTCCTTGTATGTGACTTCTTCCACTGAAAATATCCCCAGAAGATATTTTAGTTTGATTTGTCATCTCAGGTGTTCTTTACATCCAAAAACTTGAACTAAAACATTTCCGTCTTATGAGAAATTAAAAAAAAAGTATGTGGAGAACAAGGGAAATATCTTGGAGCAACTGATACACAAACCATCCACTGAGGCAAAAAAAAAAGAAAGAAAAAATGATCAAGAACATTTCAGATGGTACTGTGCATAAAAAAAAAAAGTCTCAAGCTACCAGAAAGTTGAAAAATTGCATTGAGATTCCTGCCATTCTGCTGAAGTTAAAACCAAGCAGGGAAGATGGCCTCTCATCTTCAGGTGATGGGAAGATGGAGATGCATCAGTCAAGCAGCAAAACCAACAGGATTTGCCACAGTCTCACAAGTCCTGTCCAGCATCCGGACCTTGGTGCTCTGGGGACACGTAAAATAGAATAAATAAATACATCGGTAAATAAAATCAACCAAGAGTGAGCATGTCAACACAGCTGTGTCACCTTGGAGGACAGCTCTTCCTTAGCCTGATAAAGAAGACCTGAAACTGCTCCTTTGTTCCTTATTAGCATTATGCAAGTTTTCCCTGTAAAGCAGTTATTGCTTGCCTACCAGAGATAAGTGTTTGCAAACAGGCATGTCAGATTCTGAAACTGCTGACAAGTCCTCTTTCACCTCAGATTACACACCAAGGCTCGTTATTACTCTCCAGCAACAGTCAGTACAAATTACTTTTTATTATCATTTGACTGATATAAAATTTGCACCACTTATGCTCAATTCTTCAGTCCAGAGAAGGGCAGAAGAGGAATGTTCCAAATAGTTTAGTCCCCTCTGCACTGACAGAAAGTCATCTTTTATTTATTTCTGGGGACCTGGCTTGAAACCTTGGCTATGTTTAATCAATGAAAATACTGCCCTTGGCTTGAGGGAAGTTAGCGTCTATGAATACGCTATTCAAACCTGAGGTTGGAAAAAAAAAGGCTGTAAAATCCAGCAGCTCTGCAGCATAACTGGACTTAAGCCTTCTAGAAAAAAAAACAACAGCGTGTTCCTCAGCCCCATGGGTTCATGATGCAGGGGTTTGCCAGTGTGCCATGATCTTGCTCCACACCACAGCCCAGAGCCCAGCTGCCTCTGCTGCGTGTAGGACTGCGGGTAACAGAACATGCACAGTTAAAGGGGCAGGAATTAAAGCAAGAGCAGAGGTGGATATGGCCATTTAACCTGGCTCTGCATACAGAAACCAGATTGCACTCCTGCCTCTGGCACAGACTTGTAGCCACCTGCCTCTGCCACACAAAGCCACTAATAATACATTCTCCCTAAAAACACAGACAAAAAGAAAAGGTTTTGGGTTTGGAAAATTTCATTTCCAATGTTTAAAATTTAATTATATTATTGTTACCTAAGCACAAGACCTCATAAAAGAGTGTACTAAAGAGCCTTACAGATGACTGAAATGCATGTCCAGCTTTCAGCTGGATTGGAAAAGCCATTTTGAATGGTCAGCGCTAAAGGCCATTAAAAGCAGTGGCTTTTAAAGCAAAGAGGAAAGGCAATCATCTCTGTATATGGAACAGCCCTACTGGGATAACTTTCACCTGCTGGGGTGCAACAACACAGTTTCAATGCAACAACACATTCAACAACTTACCATAAGTTTGGGAGATGATTGGAACTGGGCTCAGAGACTCTACCAGGAGACAACAGGAATGTCAGCCACTATGGGGACAATGGCCTGCATCAAAATTTCATTGACCACATATTGAAATAACCTGCTAAGATTTACAGAGGCTGCTGCAGGCGTCCACTGCTGGCTGATGGGAACTCAGCACCCTCCAGACCACAGCCTCTTTCAGTGCTCCTTGCTTGTGTGCTGGGTGATGCTTTGGCATGATCTGGGAGACAGCCAAGTGCTGTACAGAGATATGGGCAGTTTTCACACCTGCTTAATGTGATGCATGATAGTTTTGCTCCATTTCACTTTTTCTTTCACATACAGAGTATTTTCTGTGTAGCATCTGAACATCTTTTATACAGCACTATACAGAATAAAAGATATTCAAGTAAAACAAAGAATGCAAAGCCTACACAAGAGACTGCAGTATATGTCTCCGGTGTAATGGAAGTATCCAGACTTCATAAAATGCCTTTTGTAACCAAAGCTTTTCAGCATTCTGAGAAATTTAATGAAAGCATCTGTGCAACAGAAGGATAAAAAAAAATGCAACCCATTTTATTACATAGAATGATAATGTTAAAATTCAGACAAATGTAACTCAGTAGCAAAGAGGATTTTATTAAAGAACATTTTTCACTTAAAAAAAATTAGGATAAAAAGCTTTTCAGAGAATCAACATCATATTGTGATCTCAAATTAAACAGAATCTTCTCTTCTGGACAGTTATCCATAAGCATCCACTTATGCTACAACTTCTGCAGCTCTCCAGTTTGAGCACAGAGCTACAGCCATTGACAATGGAGCTGGCTTCCCTTCATCTGGACATGGCTCCAGCTGACTCCAGACCTGTGCCAGTAGACCAATTGGGGTCAGTCAGTTATGCAACCAAACTTAGAGCACAAATGCTCCAACACGATCACTCATGCCACTTGAGTTCTCAGATGCCACCAAGCTGTTCTTGTCCACTTCCCATGGCTCTGGGTAGTATACCTTGTCTTCTGGGCAGTGCAGATAGAGAGGAAGAAGAGCAGTGGGTCCCACAGCCATGGCAGACCTGGGAAGGTGCAAGGGAAGCTGCCCACCCAAAGGGATGAGCTGGCCTGGGAGGGACAGGGAGGCAAAGCTGGCTGTCACACACTGCCCCACCAGATTTGGAACAAACATGGTGGGAGAGGCAGCAAACACTGACCAGCAGCATTTCAGTTTGCTGTTGGAGAGCACCAGGCAGGCTTGCAGGCTGTTGTTGGACAACAGAGCTTGGAAAGAATGAGTATATGGCAAAAGGCGAGGTCTGTGTGAAACCTGTGGTACTGGAGCCGGGCCTTGGTGGGACACAGGCATGCCAGAACCAATGGGGCTGCAATGGATGAAGCAGTGCTTGGCATCAATGTGTCGGTGCCCATGGCCTTGTGTTTTCCTAGCTAATATTTAACTGAGAAGCCTCCAAGGAAAACCCATGGGGTGCTGGTGATCTAATAAGTGTCATCCTTCCCTCTGAGTCAGTCATTCATTTCCCATAAATTGGGTTAACATGTACTTGACAGCCTGAGAGAAATGTCTTCTAGGCCAGAGGAAAAAACAGAAGTCTCAAACAGTAGTATGAAAAGCATTTGTAACTGCAGGAAAGTAAAGGGATTTTCCTAGTTCAGTATAAACAAATGGGTTCACTTCTGCACATTTTGTGAGAGCAGTGTCAGGCTCATTTTCCACTGAGAGCGCGCCAGTTTTAGAGCAAAAAGAGTCTTGGTTTAGGGTGAAAATGACTCTTTTATTATGTATGAACAAGGTGATATTTTTGTCTGGGTTTTGTCCTGCTATGAGGGATCCGAGGTTAGGTAGTGAAGACAGCCATGTCCAGAAGGCCATGGCCGTGGCCATGAGAAGCACAGACACACCCAATGTTCCAAATCTGTTCCAGATTTATCTGCCTGTGTAAATGCCACTGAGGCAGCACACCAAGGTCCCCAGCATCTGGGGACAAGCAAGGCTGCCCAGACACCCCCTTTCAGCCCTCTGCCTTTGGTCTGAATAGGAAGGGTTGTGCTGGAGCTGCCAGCTCGTTAGCAGAGCTAATATCCTTAGGGTCACTGATTCCTCATCCTGGTAAGAAAAAACAATAATGGCCTTAAATAATGGCTTTAATGCAGGGTTTTGTGGGCAAAAAAAAAAAAAAAAAAAAAATTAAAAATTAAACAACATGTGCATGGGCCAATTGCATTCCTGGCTTTGGGTTGTTTGCATTTAGTGGTGTTGAAAAAACAAGCCAAAGAGCATCCCTCACCACACCCTGAAGCCATCAGCAGGTTTTACAGGATAGAGCCTCCTAAGCTTTGTTCATCTGTCTTAAAATAATCCATGCAGACTTGACTCCTTTGCTGCAGGATCACTCCACTCCTGCTTGGATAAGTCTTCTTCTCCCTTCCCTTGTCCAACCAACTGCAGATTTTTGTTTGACCCATGTTCTCCCAGTTTTCCCCATGTGTCCCCCAACAGCATCTTGGCTCTCGATATCCAAACTGTCCACACACTGCACAGTTGTGCTTCAAGTACCTCAGAGTCTTTCCCAGTGTCTCCAGAAAGGGACAAACCACAGCAATGGTCACTGCCGTCAGGAGGAGAGAGACTCACCCAAGCCAAGAACTGCAGAAACTTCTCATGATCACTCTCCTCTCCCTCCATGTCCATTTCTCTGCTCTTGCCACCTCCCCCGCAGGACTCTAGCTTAAGCTCCTCCGAAGCACAGCTCATCTTCTCAATTTTGTTGTGCTGTGCATGTGGCCATGCTAGTTGCTCCACATCTGAGGATCCTTAAGCATGCAGTCACCTCACATGCTAATCAGAAAGACATAATTTCTCTTCATCCTGCATGGCATCTTTACTTGATGCAGTGCCCTGGCAGGAGGCACTGTGGCGTTGCTCAGATCTCACTGAGGCAGCCCATGCTGGCACATGGGGTTGGTTCTGCTCACTTTTAGCATCAGCACTGCAAAAACATGATTGCCACTCATTACCTGTTGGAATTCATATTCTCCTTGCAGCCCAAATACCACTGTTCTCATCTTTTAAACTCACATTAAACAGAAGCTTGGAAAAGCTTGTTGGCATTTATCAAAAAAAAGTTTAAATTTTCTAGATTTTTGTTCTTGTTTCCTGCAAAGGCAGCCTTGGGCAGCTGTGATGCAGAGCTTGAAAGGAGCTCCTGGCTCAGAGAGCTTGAGCTGTTTGATTGCAGGCAGTCATTAGGAGTCATTGTTCACGATTAGTTCTTCCTGTTGGGCTTTATTTAATTGCTGTTCAGTTTCACCCCTGGGTGTGCTTAAAGGCATTTTTAAAAGAGCAGGAAAAAAAGTCTCACTTGCAAGAAGCCGTTGCTTCCCAGTGTTCTCCAGTGGGAACACTTCATCCAGGATGCAATACAGTGCTAAGACAACTAAAACTTCTAAACATAAGTGCCTGCCAGTGGAGCAGGGGCCTGAATTCCCATCAGAACTGCAACTAAGACTGACTCAGCTCACCGAAAACATCCTCGGGCTCAGCCAGAGCACTGCACAGGCTCCACTTCCAATGAGGTTGGGGTCTAGAGGAGTGCTTTGGGGCATCCCCATCCTCTCTGCCTGTGCTGTCAGCCACTACCCTTGGCTACAACACCACAATGTACGCAAGCACAGTGTTGCAATCTCCACACCCCTTGGGAAAGGCAGGTTCTGTTTAAGGTGTGAATCCTTTGATGGGATTCAGAGAACACACTGAGGAGGAGCTCCCTCTTCTACACTTTCAACAAAACTGTGAGCTGTCAAATGTGAATAGCTAATTTCTCTGTGGAAGATTAAACAACTGCCTCCATCTAGACCTTTCCAGTAATGAGAATCCTCCACATTTCTTGATTAAAATGATGTTTTTCCCAGTTCCGTGCTCAAAATACTCCAAGCTATAACTGTACATATAACATGCACTTAGATGAAAGAGGCGGGGCAGCAAGGAGACACTACTAAAACATCTTTACATGGAGAGATGCCGAGACATGTTCTCCACCTGCCCTCCTGCTTTGCTGAGCTCCACCTTTCTCATTATGCCATGGGACAGAAGTTACACTTCAGAGCAGGAATTGCATCCCACAGCAGCCCTGCAGATGGGGATGCAAGCAGCACATCTAAGACATATGGTCTGATGTTTGGATGGTGCTGCATGGAGTCAGGAGTTGGTAGAAGGATACACAGAAATACTTGCATAAAGACAGCTTTAAATCAAAGTTGAAATCAGAGGTGCTGGCAATCATAAGCACAACAAAATCATCAGGGCAAAGAAGGGACAATTCTTCAGTATCACTTTGACAACAGTAAAATGTCCATAAATGCAATCAGGTTCTGTAGCCTGATGTTTCCAACATCACTGCCACCAATTCTCAGTAACTGGGTGCTGAATGCATCCAACCTGGCCATGGCAAAGCAGAGCCCTGGGAACTGCTGCCCATGAAGCTTCTGCACGTGCATTGCACTCTGGGGCCACTTTCAACCCTGGGAACAGCAGGGAGAGGAATGTGTTTATGAGCAATAGGAGCATACAGAAAGTGATACAGCAGCCAGTGTGTGCATACTAAACAGTGACAGCCGGGTAAATAGCCATTACCTTTGACATTTGGGTCCATAAGGACTTTTCTAAATAGCCCATAGCTCCACTTTGAATAAAAGCAGCAAACAAGTCTGCGTGTTGATGATATCTGCCCTTTATAAAGGATATTTATTTAGTTCATGCCTCAGGTAAATTGCATAACATCCTTCATTGTATAATAGTAAATAAGCCGGGAGGGTTATGACATTTCCATTTTGCAACACCATTGAAGTGATTGTTTAATAGGAAGTAATGGGATCTTTTATTTCTATTTGCAAGGCAATACGCGGCACTGATTTTACAATAAACTGGCTTCAGGTATAGTTTTCTTGTTTAGAAGAGTAGGAAAAGGGACTGAAAAATAATTCAAATCTGATTTAGCTCCATGATTTGGAAAAATGCTTCAGGGATCCTGGATGCGTCAGTTTAGGGGCTGAGCTGCTGGAAGGGAATTCTGCAAAGAGTGACCAGGGTGTCCTGGTGGACAACAGGTTGGCCATGAGCCAGCAGTGTGCCCCTGAGGCCAAGAAGGTCAATGGTATCCTGGGATGCATTAAAATACCGTGACTAGAAGGTCTAGTGAGGTAATCCTCCCCTCTGCTCTGCCCTTGTGAGGCTTCATCTGGAGTAATGTATCCAGTTCTGGGCTCCCCAGTTCAAGAAAGACAGGGAACTACTGAAGAGTTCAGTGGAAGGGTCCAAAGAGAATTAAGAGCCTGGAGAGTTTCCCTTACAAGGAAAGGCTCAGAGCAGGGACTTTTGGATCTCATATATGCTTATAAATATCTAAAGAGAAGGAACTAAGTGCATATAGCCAGGCTCTTCTTAGTTGTGTCCAGCAACAGGACAAGGAGCAATGGACACAAATGGCAACACTGGAGGCTCCATCTGAACATGAGAAAGAATTCTTTTACTGTGAGAGTGATGGAGCACTGGAACAGGATGCTCTGAGAGGTGATAGAATCTCCTCCGGAGATACTCAAAACCCACCTGGATGTTTTCATGTGCAATATACTGCAGGGAGTCTGCTTTAGCAGGGTGGATTTTGAGCAAATTCTCACAATTGCTTTTATCATTAAGTGAAGAAATGTTAGTGCTGCAAGGTAAGCTTCAAGCAAACTGTCCTAAGGGTGGGCATGGGCTCTCAGGTCCCTTCTCCCACGTGGCAGAGTTGGGCAAGCAGGGCTACGCTGTACAGGCCTGCAGATAACTTTTAGCCCAGAGTCCAGTGCTAAAATTGACCAGACAGCTGTGCAAACGACAATCAATCCACAATAGATAGGAGTAGAAAAATCAGTGAGTACATTAATGAGATGATGGGTTTCTCTGATGGCAATTACAGCATTAAGGAACTCATCAGAGCTTGTCTGACAGCTTGGCACATACTGGACACAGAGTAAGCTTCATTAAACCATCGAGTATGCAAGCTGTGGTGCTGCTGAGTTTCCTGTTGAAGAAGAAGTCACAAATTTCTCCTGCCATTATAACTGAAATTTTCTCTTTTAAATGTGCTGAGAGGTCATAACTTCCTTGTGAAATCACCAGTGTTACAATGCTTACACTGCCACTGCAGCCTTTGCTGCAATTTATGTAACATCATCACCAAGTCTGATAAAGATGGATAGACAGTGGATGGTTTTGGAAAAGCAAGGGTGACTGGGGTACTGATTATGATTATGTTTAAGTCTCTACATTTCTTCAACAACTTGAACCTGGGGCTGAAAATCATAAATGTGTCATATGAGTCTTCATCTCAGTACTGTTTCCTGATGATATCTATAAATGAAGGATGAAGTATATTTTCTTGCAATGGGGGTAAAATCTTCTAATGCACACCAGCTCAATACTAAAATAGGAACTATTTTTGTAGGTAAAGTATTGCATGAGCATGTAGAAATCTCAGGAAAAAAATGTTTCCAGAATAAATACTGTTGTGTAACTCTTTACTTAGTCATAAAATGTTTTCCAAATAATTTTTTAAAATTAAGAATATGTCTAAACTACAGCTTTAGACAATAGTTTTTCACTAATGTCCCTACATAGTCTATTATAAAATGTAGATTTTAAGGATTTAAAAAGAAGAAGAAAAAGGCTTTCTTTAAGTTAAACCTGCAAGAAAGAAATAATATACATATATATATATAGGCCAAAATTCTGATTGCATAGCCTTTCTGAGGGGTTTCAGCAGGTGAAACTGTACCTGTATTACAAACAAAGTGATACAGAGTTTTTTTCTATTTGGAAAACACTTAGCACAACATCAGCTAGTTCATTGTTAAAACCTCATGGAGAGAACTTCATGCTGCATTATAAGCTACTTTGCAAAAGGAAAACTGAGTAAGACAGGCAGTGTTTGAGACACGCACAACACCTTGTGACTCCAGTTCTGAAGTCCTTCCACATACAAAATAATTAAGTGCATGTAATACCCCTTAAATCTGGTCATTACAACTGAGGGGGTTTCAATGGAAAGGACTTCTTGGCAGCAGGGATGGATGGGTGCTGGCATGCGTGGGAAGAGTAGGTGGCTGCCCAGGGGTTGTTTTGCTTTCTGCAGAGCTATTTGGGCTTCGTGACTCACTGGAGGACTATTTTATGGCTTGATGTTCTTCCACATTTCTTAAATATATTCTTCACTCAGCATGAACTAAAATAGGCACAGGAGCAACTTACCATAGAAATGGTAGGTGCTACTAACTGAAAGTTGAAGAAAAGTATTATTTGAATCATGCCAAATCCTGCCTACAGCTCCAGAGTTTACCTGAGTTCAAGCTAAAATGGGGCTCTCCACGCTGAGTAGTAAAAAACAGGCAGGAAAAAGCCTTCCACATACACTTTCTTAACATATCCACAGAGACCAGTCTTAATTCAAGCCCTGGGAAGGAGCAGAAGAAACAGTCCCTCGCAGATGACATTGATAGGGTTTAGATAGGTTTAGAAAGGGACCAGAAATTTGGGGGAGGGAAAAGGTAGGGACAGTTCCAGTGTGAGGTGGGATCCTTGGTGAGAAGATGAGAGGAGGAACATGCTGGGCAGCCAGCAGCTAGGGGAGGTGGGCTGGCTTCACAAGTAAGGGCTCTGTTGACTGCATGTCAGTTGGAGATTAAGTGACACTTAATTACTGGTTGCTGAACAGAGAGCAATTACCCTAGGAACTATAGGTTTTTTTAAGCATGCATCAAGAGGTGAAATAGATGTTTCTTATAGCTAACAGCACTGCTGTTTGCCTTGTTTTTACATAGCTTATAAAAAGAGAGATAGCACAGTAACCAGAAATGGGGACGACTGCTGAAGAGCTAGCCCATTAAATACGCTTTTTATATCTGTACATCTTGCTCTACTTTTAAACATTCTCGTAGCATTTCTTCACCACAGTATGTTTCAGTACCCTCCATACTAGCTACAAAAGTCATCTCGGCCAACGTTACAACAATACAATAACCAGACTAGAGAAAATAATTACAGTTCAGCCTTATAGCTAATGAAAAACAATCAGACACTGCAGACTTAAGATATAAACAAACAATAAAATGTTATTTCTGCCATGCAGTTCAAGAGGTCCCGTAAGTTTGTGAGGGGAATCAAGCACAACCTACTAGCTGTCTCCTGTAGATATCTGTCCACAGTGTTCTCAAAAGGAATCAAAAAGGTCTCATGCTCTCGAAAACCCTGGGAGAGGAAAAAAAAAAAAAAAAGCTGGAGCTACCTGAAAGCAGCTTGTACCTTCTGCAGAAAATGTGTTGCTGCTCCATGTGACTTTTTTTGCTGGGTATTCATAAACTGCTTGTTTTATGGAGTCTTACTGAAACACGAGCCTGTAGCCCATTGAGAGAACCGGTTGTTTTGCTGTTTCTGAGGCTCTGTCAGGAATGAAAGCTTACTGCTCATCTCCACTCCAGGCCAGGCATCCATGTTACAGCTGCAACAAAAGCAACACAGTGGAGTTGTGGGGTCCGAGTAAAGTCTTTGGCAGATGTCAGTGCCACCAGGGGGCATGTAACCAGAGTACACGGGACAATGTGGAAATTTGTTCTTGTACTGGAAAGCACTCAGTGGGGAGCAACTGAAATACCATTGATGTGTGTGTGAACAAACACACGGTTCCCTCTGGGGACTGAGGGGAGTTCTGCAGCTAATGCATTCCATGCTCATGCCCAAGACACAGTGAATGGAATTTAATCTACAGGTGCTTCCCTAAGAAGTGATCACAGAAATAATTGAATTAACCAGACACGCTGCAATGTCAGCCCACTGAGCCCAGACGTGCCTTGTTCAAAGAACAACTGCCAGCAATGCATGAGCTGTGATAAAACTGATTAAGCTGCTGCCTGGGAGAAAATTGGTCTTTTTGTTGTTGTTGTTATATTGACCAGATCTTCTGAGTCTATTAATTCCTTAGAGCTGTGCTCGGGTAACCCTTAGAGCACTGCTGGATGTATTATTTGAGAAATAACCTCTGCAAAGCTACAGATGCAACACATGCAGAGATAAATGAAACAGAGATCAGAGCTACACAAATAAGCTCTGTTCTTTCTATCTGAAGTCAGGTGAAAATCATTAACTAGTTCTCAGAGCAAAACAAAAGCAGACAGCCCAAGGATGTGGGTAGGGGAAGAGGTGATTTGTGCAAGCTCCTCTGTAATGCAGCCTAGAGGCTGTGGGTAGGAGAGCTGGCAGCTAGGTTGTTCCATTTCTCACTTGGGAACGATTTAGTTTGGGTCCTTTCTTTCATTTCCTGATATCTTCTAACAACTGCTGACAATGAGTGATGAACAGCATAACCTCCAAATAGGTGTCCTGTAGACTGCTGCCAGACTGAAACAATCATGGTCCTCCTTTCTGGCAGCGGTGCTTTAATAGCTCTCAGGAGCCCTGCAAACTGTATCCAAACCACACAAATGCTGTGTCACTTTTTCTTCCTGTTTACATGAAAGTATACATTTGCACAGATAAACTTAGAGCAGCTGATTATTGTGGACTGACCTCCAGCTATAAGGGAGGGAACATCTGGACAGTAACAATGCTGGCTTTTGCTGGGAAAGTGGAGAGGCTTTAGTGCAACCTTCTGAAAGGCAGACAACAACAACTGGCTTTGTTTTGCAGGCAGCAGCTGTCTGAGCTGTGTGCTGCAAGTAGCTCTGCAGGACTGTGAATGGAAATCTGAGGAGAACTTGCTGCATGTTTTCATAAGGACAGGTAGCAACAAAACAAAGGGAAACGACTTTAAACTGGAAGAGGGTAGGTTTAGGCTAGATATTAGGAAGAATGAGGGTGGTGAGACGCTGGAACAGGTTGCCCAGTGAGTTTGTGGATGCCCACTCCCTGGAAGCATTCAAGGCCAGGATGGATGGGGCTTTGAGCAACCTGCTCTAGAGGGAGATGTCCCTGCTTATAGCAGGGGCTTGAAACTAGATGGTCTTAAGCTCCTTTCAAACCAAACCATTCTGTAATTCTATGATTCTACGGTGTTTTGAAGCACACATAAAAAACTGTAGGCACAGAGATGCGGGAGAAGCACTCAGAGCACACAGGCCTCAGGCCAGGCTGTGCACCTGCTGCCCTTCTCCTCCCAGTAACCCTTCTCAGAAGCAGTTACAAGAAAACAGGTTTTAAAAGTTCAAAATTATTCAAAATTTCGATGTTCAAAGTTTTCAGGGGCTTTGGAAATCACCATCCTCTTGCCTCAGCTGCTCACAGATCTTCATGATGGCAGATCGCTGCCTTTACCATAACTCCTGTTGCCAGCTCCTCAGCTGAGCAGCACAGCCGTAACAGCTCTGCTTCACGGCACACAGCAAATGGCAGCAGATATGAAAAACCAGAGCCACACAGGTACTGAGGAATTTGGTTGTCCAGCAGCACAGAAATGAAACGTGGATCTGGAAGAAAGCCCAGCATGAGGGTAGTGCTCACCCCTATTTTACAATATGCTGGGAGGCTTCTGAGCAGCATGAAGGCCTGCTCAGTGCCACATACATTTTTCTGCTCCTCCTTGAAGCCATCTCAGCTCCTCATTGCTGTTTGATTAGGATGCTCCTTCCTGTCACCATACCTAAGACAAACAAAGGATTTCTTATTTCCAACCAATGTTTATTCATCACAAATTTACATCTTTTTTTTCCCGCTATCAGCATTATCATTTCACCTAAATAATTATTTTCTCTCCATATTATTTCACACCATATTTTTTAATGAATGTCCTGCTTTTTTTGTTTTATTAAGCTTAAGCAAGTCGCTTTAATTCCTCATGTGGATGATAGAGTTCGCATTGCCTTGATCACCCTTAGAGCCTTTCACCACATCTGTTCCAGTTTATCCCTTTTTAAAACACAGCTGATCAGAGCTGGAAGCAATTTTCTAAACAAAATCACACATAAAGCCTTGCACAGTGGTGCTAATGCTTCCCATCTCTACTGGAAGAAATTGTCTGTCTCATCCTAAAGCCCGACTAGATCCTTTCAACCACATTTGTCTGCAGCTGGAACTTCTCCTGCAGCTGGGATCAGTTGCTTTGACTGTTTGAGAAGGAGAGGCAAGCCTGCCTCAGGCCTCGCTTCTTGTTTTACGTGTAGCAGACCTACGGCCAGCACCTACTTCAATGCTAATCTTTTGGGGCTTTGCTCACTAAGGTCTGTGTGAAATGTATCCGTGGGTACTAAGAGAAGGAACAGAGAGCCACCTCCTCTCCTATGGCTGTGCTTCTGATCAAAGCAGCTGCTGTTGCTTTTTGCAGGAACCTCCCCCTGTCCCCCAGTGTAATTATGACCTACCTCATTTTTGCTGTTGAATTTATGCCAAGAAAACATATGGAATAGAATAATAGAAGCATTAAGGTTGGAATAGACCTCTAAGATCATCTAGTACAACCATCCACCTACCACCAATAATGCCTACTAAACCATGTCCCATGTGCCACATCCAAAGAGTTCTGAAACACCTTCAGGGTCAGTGACTCCACCACCTCCCTGGGCAGCCTGTGCCACTGCCTCACCACTCTTTCAAAGAAGAGGTTTTTTCCAATATCCAACCCAAATCTTCTTTTATAAATCATCAGGAGCACAAAATAGTGAAATTGTTTTCCCAGGTCTGAAGCTTATGTTGTGGACATTCTTCCATTCTGGAGGCACAGGAGATTTTGCTGCTCTGTGAGACATCATCCCCTCTTCTCTGTCCTCCATGTGCTCCAAGGAGTGTGCATAAGTGTGATAAGAAACAGCTCCCTGAAGCTTCATGCTGTCTGCTAAATCCATCTGCCTGTGCAATGTGTCTCTTTTATTCATTAACACAATTCTCTATGGGAGTCTATAATCCAGTCCTAAATAGGTCTATTTAATTTTCTGGAATATGTACCCAAGTGCTTTATGAAATTTAAAAAGCTAAGACGACAACTGTGTTATAACAGGAATACCATTGCTGGTGTGGTGCCTGATGCCAGTCTTCCTGTGCTCCTGAGGTTAAAAGAAATCAAACAAAAAATAAGCACAGTAGAGAGTGCACTAATGGACATACCAAAGTATTATTTCATAGAGGTGTGAGTTGAGCATGCTGTAATTGTTTGTCTTTGTTCTTAACATAAGAAACTTCTAAAAATGTAAAGTGTCTTTGATCTTAAGAAAGGAATAAGCATCTTTGATATGGAGAAAAATAAGTGTGTCTGGAGAGAAACAGATCCTGTTCTTCCTAAATAATTACAAAAAATTAATCAAAATGAGCTCTTTGGTGAGCTACGTACAGGCAGCATTGATGAGATTTGTGTAAGGTTGTGAGTAGACAGGAGCTGGGAAATTTGGGGACTGGATTTTACTGCATTTGTGAATAAATGAATTGTGTCTTCTGATCTGCCATCAGTGGTTTGGGAAAGAAAAGCTCTGAGTAGAGATGATTATGCAGAAAACATGGTTGTAACTTATCCTGAAGTCAGCCCAAGTTTTACTTAGCATTTCTTGACCATTATTCATAACATTTCTTGACCACATTCTTAGCATTGCTTTGGAATGAGGTAGGGAACCACCTTTTCTAGTGGAAAGCGAAACCTGTGTCTGAACTGATCCAGGAAGGAACCTGCCTTATACTTGTGGGACTGAGGCAATTGGGAACATCCCACCTTTGATCACGTCAAAGTTGTGTTCAGGATGAAAAGTGAGACAGTGTCCTGAGACCTAACATCTTCCAATAAGTAACACAACTTTCGACAAGACTTTCTGCTCCTTATGGTGAGTGAAGTTCAGAATTTGCCAACCAGAGCAGTAGAAACAGGGCTCAGATAGATGACCACTACCGTTTCTTCTCCCACTGGTCTTCTTCTGTGCAGCATGGTCTTACTGTTGTTAGAAGAAATGACAGTCACATATGTTGTTACGTACATAAGCAGGGGGAAAGCATTAGTACATCAGAGACCTCCTCCTCAAGTCAATGAGCATCAGAAGTGATGGAAAACACCAGATCCATCAGTTCTGTTGGCGTCCCCATCTGCCAGGCACCAGAAGGCTGCTAGTGACTGAGAAACCGTTGGTGTCACACACTTTAATTATTATAGACTTCAGTAACACTCCATAAAAGGTCCTCAGAAATCTTTCCCCAAACTCTCAGGAATGAGATATAACAGGCTTGTCCTCATCCGGACTCCAAGCAAGCACCAGCACATCATAAAAAACACAGTTCATAACTTGCCGCATCTCATTCTATCACAGACACACGTGCAGCCATGCACACTCATCTGGCCATGAACGTGTGACAGCCACCACCTCTCCAGCTGTTGCTTGGGGACAGAAAGCTCTGCTCCACAACATGGAAGACTCATGATGCACAGTGGTTTCAAAGGGAAAGAAAATAACTGGAGCTGAAGTGCAATGGCATCCGGCAAAAGCAACCTGGTTTGCAACGTTCCAGTGTCTCACCATAAGTGCAGCAAATGGATTAAATGAAAGCAATGGAACAGCCAAGGTTCCCATGTACACTTAGAATCATTGGCAACTAGATCTGCAAAAGGAGCAGTGCAAGTGGTACGTGTTAAGCTTGTAAGCATTACTCATTTTTCTGGGTGTAAAAAGGCCTATTATTTAATTCAAAACTGGAGAGAATCAGCAATACAGCACATGCACATTAGATTAGCGGTTCATCCTGACCCAGCAGGACATAACTGCGACTGCACAGTTCTGGTTCCTTTCTGGTTTTAGTCTCTATGACACATAAACCCAACAGATGATTCCTCCAAAACCACAGCCTCTGGCCCTTTCATCCACCTCTCCACGGCTGATCTTCAGCTCTTTTAGATCACTGTTGATGTTCTATTGACACAACGCTCTTTGCCATGGCCAAACCTTTTCCCATTCCCAAACATTTTCTGGACTTGTTTTGGCTATAAAACTTTGCCTGCTTTCCACCTCAGTGTGTGTGACCTGAGCAGCTTTTCTACCGTAGCTTACTGGCTCTAGTCCAGTTCTTTCTTACATTTCCAGACCCCTAGCGTGTTCCCTCAGTTCTTATCCTCTGTCAACATTATGAGACAAACTGAAGTTTTAACTCTTTTTCACCAGCAAGCAGTATGTTGATATCTCACTGCTTCACCTCGATACCTGTTGAAGGGGTTTCACTGCCCTCCCTCCTCGGCTTTCTCTCTGGCTTGTCTATTGTTGCCATACCGGTACAGGATCACCAAGGAAGTGAAATTCCTCAGCGTTACTGACCTTTACTGCCTCTTGTTGCAGCTGCTGTTCTCCTTCACAAAAAGCAAACAAGACTTACTCAGGTCTCCTTCCCATCTCAGATACTGCTTGGCACCTTTGCCTGCGTGCCAGGCAACACCCACACCACCCCACAAAACGTCCATCGTCCCAGCCCAATCTTTGTCACTGCCTTTATCATACCTGTTGGTTTGTGGATGGGGCTTTGCCTTCACTGTCTGTGAAGAGCTGCTGCTTTGTTTCCCTATTTCTTTCCAAGGTACTGTCACCTCTTGCAAGCACCAAGGTAGGGCTCCTCTTGCAGGCTGGAGATCTCTCTGGAATTGCGTGCATTCCCAGTTGTTATTATTGCTGCAGCTAGTATATGTTGCCCCCAGATTGGCCAAGATGCAGTGGTCTCCACTGCAGCAGTCATCCCTCTTGGACTAATCATTGTTTTCTTGATAACTTTATCTATGTTTTCATGTAATTTTGCCCAAAGGAGATCTCAAGAACAAAAGCCAGTATGCTTCATACAGGACAGCTTGCCTCAGCAAACATTTGTGGTGAGGATCAGACCTGGAGCTTCAGTTTTACCTTTCACTCAGGGAATGCCTAAATGCTTTTCTCACTTGGTATCAAACTGTAAAGCTGGACTGTGGGAGAACATAATGAAAAATAACTCTCCAAAAAATTTCACCATGGAAAGGTTGCTGCAAGTTCCTGGCACAGGGACTTGAATTAGAAAACTTCAACTATGTAAACAATCCCAAAATGCCACAAAAGATCAGTTTGATCATATCCACCACATGACTGACTTTATTATAACTGGAAGCTGTACAGGTACAGAACGTGGGGGTTTTAATACTTTCAGGTATTTTCTGAGCTTCAGAAGGAAATGCTTGGCATAAATACTGCTTGCAAAAGGGCTTTTCAGCAAATGTATTAATCTTATGGGATCTGTGGAAGTGAAAAATCTATCTTTCCATAGATTTCCTGTATCTTTTGGCATGCTCATACAATAGAAAACCTTCTTTCTTTTTCAATCCTTCTCATTATTAGGGAAATTCAGTAGAGCTTTCAGAACTTTAATCCCAGTAACTGTGAAACCACTGACCTTTTTACTTGCTGCAAACCAGGAAACCTAAAAAGGATGTGATAAATGTCATTTCTCTGCAAAGTCCTGAAGGCACAAGTTAGGTTTGAGCCCTGGCACCAGCTACAGCTTCCCATTGAGGACACCAAAACAAGGAATCAGCTCTGATTTTCACACTGGGCATGTCCGTATATGTTCACAGGGACTACAGCCCTCTCCGCTGGCCTTGCTGAATTCGGTTGTAATAACATGTTTCTTGCAGGATGTAAAAATAGAAAAGTATGGATATGACAATCTCACCCTGAAAGCCCAGACAGTGTAGCTGAGAAATGACTGAGCATGCCAGCTAACCCCCATAGTACTTTCTTGCATGCTTTCCATTGCCTTTAGCTGTACCTATGCTGCAAGCTGAGGGCAGCCAAGTCTGAGAGACAGCGGTGAGAAAAAAGAAAATCAAGGGTTTTGTTTAGACAGATTTTTCTGTTAAAGAAATTGTGTCAATTTGGAAATCTTACATCTGCATGAAAGTATTTTTAGATACCAATGCTATGAGCTCTGCCTTAAGTCTCCAGAGCTAAAAATGGATCCCAGCAAACAAACTAAAATGTACTAAAATGAACATTTTTCACGTTCATCTTATGAGCACAGAGCCCTAATCCAAGTCCGTGACTTGGATGACATTTAATTTAGCCATTGAAAAAAGACATTTAAGCTATCAGTGATTATTTGACAGATGTTGGCTTCTGTTGTGTCATAAATTTGACTTTGACTACACTTGCATCCCTTATTAACACTGAACATGGCCCTGTCATCCTTTGTGGTGCACACGTTCATAGTAACATAAATTGGCACAGTTATCTTTCAGGAATAAATCCATTGCTCCACTATATGTGGCAGCACTCTTCCGTGCAGTGGCTTTAAGAATAGCAAAACTAAAACCTCTCTCTTCCAAAGCATTTATCTGGTTGAATTTCCAGCTTTTGGCACACCAACAGAAACTTGGCACTTTTCTCCAGAGTGTATTTTGTCACAGTTGTTTTTTTTTTTTGTTTTTTTTCCACATTTTTTCAAAGAGAGCAAAAAAGCCAAAAAATAGAAATGAAAAGACTTGGAGGTGCAAGTTGATTTATCAGAACTTAAAATAACTCTGGTGTTGAGCTGACATCAAAGAATTGGTTTAGTACATTGCTGGCCACATTTTTAGATGTTCTCAACATAAATCACTGGAGAAGCCTCTTGTTCGCTTTTTTTCTTCTAACAACTATGAGATAAGACAGGAAAGGGGAAGCAAGGAATTAAGCTGAACATGGGTAATATGGATAGACCACATCCCAACTATAGAATGGTTTGGTAGTATATACCAGACTAAGTATAAGTAACACAGATATGTACCAGTCTACATGTACAGATTATGCTGTTGCAAGCCTGAAGTTGAACTGTGAGTGATGGGACAGTTCATAAGGTGACTGAGCTGACCCTGCTGAGACAGATCCTCAGCCACTCTCAGGTCAACCTGTACCTCCCCTGGTGACAGACCATTTGCTTTGGACGCAGGCAAGGATCTCACTGGCATCACCACACATCCTGCAACATTTCCAACACACCAGCAGCACTGCACGGGTGACAGCAATTAACCTGGAGCCGCAGTCTTGGCCGGATTACTGCCTTTTGTTTGTAGCTCCAAAGCAAAGCAGTGCTGCTGATTGCTTTCAGCAGCTCAGTGAGGAGCTCAGCTGTAGCTGCTGCAGGTTCCCCACATGCAAGCAATGCTCTTGATGAGCTGGTACTGCCTCCGTTACAGACCTCAGTGTCCCTGAGCAGGCCACCATCTGACAACCCACAGGTATGATGATTTGTGGACAGCTTATTTTGTGGCCAGCAGCTCTACCCAGGTTCATGTCAGGTCTGTGGCCAGGGACAGGAGGATCAAAACAAAGAGGAAAACTGAGCATTCTGGCCAACTCCAAAAGGAAGACAAAGGCACTGGGTTGGTTTCAGCTTGCTCAGAGATCTACCTGCACACCCTTGCATCTGGTGCAGTGTGAGTGCCTCTCTGCCCATGGCTGGCTCAGACTGCAAGCAAATGGGCGACTGGAGTGATCATGACTGACATTTGGGAACAGCATAATTATAATCTGTGCTCTGCAAGGGTGGGTTAGTGTTCACTGAAATAAACAGCTCAAATCTACGATGAATATCAGCATTGTAGGCACAAGGGGCAAGGCAGTAAATTGTAGTCGGATGAAATACCTACATTTAATTATGTCAAATTATATAGAATTTGAGAGAGTTTTTATGATGCCTGCTATTTAAAGTTACTCCTAAGTGCACTTCTTTGCCTGAATAAAGCAGCTTTTGTTGCAAGATGTGGGCTCGCTTTGTAGTTTATGATTTATAGCCTTCACCACATTTTGTCACTTTCTTGAATCTTGACTGAGAAGTTTCTTAACACCTCATTTCAGATAATGAGACACAGCTAGAGAGCCTGACTATATACAGTCTCTAAAACATGTATGAGCAGTATTTTGTTGCGTTTATTTTTGTCCACAACGCTCAGGTACATGGAGCACGCTGTACACCAAAGCAGATATATGTATATATAGTATACACATGTGCTATCAGCAGTCGACGTGCCAAAGGCTTAAAATTCACAAATTTCTACCTCAGGCAGATGGGACTTACGCCACAAATCTTCATCTCTGATCATTTTTGATGTAGAATATCAGGAGTGCACAGAGTCCCAGCTGACCCAGCCAAACACTGCTGTGGTAGTCTGTCTGCAGAGTGGCCTCGTGGCTGCCAGCCGAGCTCAGCTCCTTCCTGGTAGGGCTGGCAAACAAACAGTCCAGGTGCCTACACCTCAGGGCAGGGGACACCTCAGTGTTCCACCACGATGGAAAAGGTCACTTTTCACTGCAGTCAAAGGAGACAACAGGTGGTGAGGCTGAAGAGTGCCCTCCCATGACTCAACTACCCTAGAAAAGAAGGATTTCTGATGTGCAAAGAAAAGCCTGAAACGCCAATGGGGTGAGCTCACAGAGTGGGTGCAAATCGAGTCTGCCACAGCTTGTTGTTGAAGGTCCTGTCCTTAAGCACTTATTCCCAGGCAGAAGCATGGGAGCATTTACAAACTGGGCTCCATCAGCCACATGCCCCAGCTGGAGAGACACGTGGCAGTGTGGCAAGGCCCGCATCAGCCCAGCCGCCATCTTGGTGGGCACAGTGGTAGGGCTGTCCCTGCACAGGACAATAGTCATCACTCTGTCTCTTAGATTTGTAAGGTTTCAGTGGTTTCTATTTGCCCTGGCAATGTTTCAAGATCAGAGACATGCCACTTCTCACCTCGCTGCAAGGGACAGCATGGAGGCTTGGCTCAGCACAGCACAATTTAGTGAAGGGACTGAAGGGTCTCAGAAAGAAGCAATAAGAGAACAATTTAATTTATCAGTTCCCACTAGTTGAAAAATAAGCAAATAAATCCAAAGAACCTACTTAGGAAATGGCTCCATTTTTCATACCTTGATGAATGATTGAAAGTATTCATCTATGGAGACAGACAGATGTTACTAACACAGAGGAAGGAAATAACCAAAACCCAAGGGCTGTTTGTCTTTAAAAATACAGATAATCAAATTCATTTGGGAAAGAACTTTGAACTTCAATCTTGGGGAACCAGATTGATTCAAGAGCAGCCTCACTCCATTCAATGAGTATGTACAGACACACAAACACACACACATGTAAATTCCAGTTTGCTTTTGCAGCTATGCTTCACTGAGATTATTTTAACCATACCAACAATTTGAGCATCCCCCCTTTCCAAAACACCAGGCTGAGCACAGGTGGCTCTTGCAATGATGTTAATGAATTGCTTAGTTCTGTGGGGTTGGGACCAGCAGTCCCTTCATGGAGCAGCAAAGTTTCTGCCACGCTACAGGGAGCATTGGTTGGTGGTGGCAAGGAACAAAGCTAGCAAGCAAAGCACAGAGGGATAAAGGTTGTAATGTCTGCAGATCATCTGGTGATGATCTGCAGGGTCTCTGACATTTTAGTGCTCACCAGCCATGGCTGCAGTCACCTCAAGTGAAGAAAACGCCAAATGAGGAATGGCTCGATATCCAAAATACTGGTTTTAAAAGAAGCAAGTGAGATAGAAGTCACTTCAAGAGTTTTAAAATGTTCTAGTAGATGAAGTAGTTAGGTTGTAGGAAAAAAGGGAGGGGAAAAAAAATAACTGAAGAGATGGATGGGGGGAAAAGTAAAGATCACTGAGAGGGAATAACAGTTACGATTATTCTAACCTTGTTGGTGTTGCTCTGCAAGTATTAACATCTGAATGTCAGCCTGCTCACATTCTCTGGCCCAAGTAAATCATGCTTTGTAAACAGAGCGCAGTGCTGGAGGGTTCCAACATGAAATGCCATAGAGCCATTCAAAGTGCACTTGAACAAGGTAGTGCTTTGCTCTTCCACTGCCTCACTGCTCACTCGAGAGACAAATTTGAGCACCCCTGACGTAATGCCTATAGACATTAAAGCTTTAGCATCACGGCAGGCACAATCTTGTCATTTTTTAATGGGATAAAAAAAAAAAAAGAGCCAAAACCACACTAATATGTGATACATACCTCTCAAGTGTCCTGTGTTGATTTGAGGCACTGCTCTGCACCAGGCTGGCTGAGCAAGGAAAGCCTGCAGTGCTGGGTTGCATCCATGGATCCTGCTGGAGCTACCCTCTGCACACCTTCTACACAAACCAGCCAAGAACCAACCAACCAAACAAAAACCATATTTAGGCTGACCCTCTGCTACAAAGCCCTGGTTAGCAAATAGAGAGTGTGAGTTAGCTGAGCTATCTGAGTGTACGGAAAGCTGCAGTACTGCACTGCAAATGTGTGCAGGTGTTGAGTCTTTCAGTGCCTGCCAAGTTCCAGGTTACCACTGAGCAGCAATCTTTCCCTAATGCTTCCTCTGTGCAATCACATCCCACCTGCCATTGAGACCTACCACCTGGCCATGCTGTTCAAGGCCAGCCAGGCCCCGTCTCCAAGCTTGCAGAGATGAGCTGGCTCCTCCATCTGTCTCTATCACAGCTAATTTCCCGCCTGCCATGTATCAGGCTGCTCTGACTCAGCTGCTGGATGAAGGCACTGTTGGGCCACTGCCTGTGTTGCCATTGTGCACAGTGCTTCTGTCACCCAGTGAAGGCCGCCATCCCTGCATCACCCACGCAGTATCACTGCCCCAGCTCAGGCAGAGGAACTGTCTGTGTGTGTGCTCCTTACCTGACCCAGGGTGAAACGAAAGGGACTTAGAGTTCTGGCATTGCTTCATAAGCTGATATTAGCTTCCATCAGTCATGCCTCAGCAAGGTCCTATGCACAAAGGAAGAAGAGGGCAATGGCTTTACCATTCATTTGGATTATGCCAGAGCCCTGGCAAGCCAAACTGCTTTTGTACTGTGGAGGTTCTTGCTGACACCAAAGTGTGTGGGTAGAAGCAGCAGTGGGGACTGTTGTCTCTGCCTGAGAGCCACAGGAAAATCCAAGCACCACCAGCTATGCTCCTCCACCAGCACCAGGTTCTGCACTGGGACAAACAGAGCCAATCCATTTTAGGCAGGAGCTGTCTTTGTCTCCATCCACAGCAGCGTTAACCCAAGAGTTCTGCCCGGAGGGGAACAGCCATGCTCATCTGCACCATTTCATCACCAGGGTGCCAGTAAGGGCTGCGGTGAAATGACTGGAGAGGAATCATCCATCTGCAGCCCAGGTCACTTAGCTAAAATATGCTTAGGACACACAAAACTGGAGCTAGCAGCAGCTCACACGACACAGAGCTTGCAAACACTGTAAAAGCAGTGCAACTACAGGCGTAACAAATTCAGACAATTTCTGTTTTCAGCAAGTACTCAGCTGCAAGCAAATGGAGTGCAAGTAAGTGGGAATGATTTAATTATCATATAAAAGTAATTAACTAGACGCAGGAATCAACAGGGAATCCTTTTCAAACACTGATGGCACATTACTGCCAGTTGTGGAATACTTATCCACTGACCTACATGAGCAAGAACAGATTCAAGTTTTTGCCCATAATGCAGTACAATTGTTTTGGCTTTTGATTTTTTTCCACAAAAGAGATGAAAATTAGGTTGAGAAAGGCAACAGAAGAGCTTACAAGCAAGTAACATAAACCCAAAGCTAGAAATGACTCAGTGTTCCACTTGTAAAATGATTATATGAAATATATTCAAATGTGATGGCAAAATTAATCATTGTGGCTATGAGATTATTTAGCCCCTTGGTATGGTGCAACATGACGTACCCGTGGGGCAGAACCAGCAGGCTGAGGGACTGACCCCAGCACACATCTTCATGTGCTGTCTCACTGCTCTCTTTGCCTTTCTGTCAAGAGCATGGAATGGGCAAGTTCAGCTGAAGTTAAACATCTAAACTCCAACGTTCACTTTTAGGCTGTGATCCTACTGCAGCCACTGGAGAATTGGATCCCATCAAACAGAGATGCTGAAACAACTGAGACGCAGGACCGGAGCTAGGAGGTGTGATGGAGGACCAATGGGAGATGTGAACCCCTCCAGACTTCCAAGTGAAGGCCAGGCAGGATACATTACAGCCTCTCATTTGGTGCTCTGCGTGAACAACATGAGGCAGTCAATACAATCAGTTCATCTTGCAGAATGAGTCAGATTACCATAAAAACTCTTCACTAGCGAGCTCAGCTGCTCTGCTCAGCCGAACACATATATAGTTTAGCACTTAAATATAGGTGGCTTAACCCTGAGCTGAATCCCACGCACAAGCTCCTGCAGGAAGCAGTGGGACTGCACCTTCCTCATCTCCCATTAACTCACAACCGTTGTTCGTGGCTTTGCTGGACTTGAATTGGGTCCTGCCCACACGCTGTCTTCAGAGATTCAGCAGAGACTTTAAGAGCTGCAGCCAGGGGACATTTATAGGATTGGAATTTTGCTTTAAATTATTCTCCTAAAGGAAACAACTCCCAAGAACAGCATCAGCCCATCACCCAGATGGCAACCCTTTCTTTCACATGCGCAACACGTCCTGCATCCCATCTTATGTACTTACTGGGGATTTGGGCAATTCATTTTGAAAATTGAGGCATACACTAATCTCAGCACTCGCACTTTATGTAAGCTCGCAGAAAAATAGTCAGATATCAGCTATCCAAGCCCCAGAAAACAAAGGGCTCCATTTATATGCCTGAACAGAGGCATCCACTGCCATTTGAGATGACGTAAAGCACCCAAGGTACACATGGGGTTGGCAGATATCAATAGGACCTATGGAAACAGTGGCTAGAGGCCCTGCAGGGCTCTCTCTTGATATACCCCAGGGTGTAGCAAATGGTACTTGATGCCAAAGCATAAGTAAATGAATTAAGTTCCAAAAATCTTGCTTATGCTGCAGTCAGATGTATGCCTCCTGTATCTAACGAACACGTACCTCGCGGAGCTGCTAGGCAGCAGAAGAGCTACAAAAGAACTGCATCCTTATGTTGGGTCTACTGAAATCTGGCAGGATTGTGTCAGCTTATTTTGTTATGAACATGAAATGCTCACTGAACCCCATGAGTTGCTATGATAACAATCTCTGCCAGCTTGCTGAATAGATGCCTTTCAGTTGCTGCCTCCGAAGTTATGTTGCTAGAACAGAGGTTCAGCAATATACTCCAGCACTGTGAACAACATTTTTTAGCCACGGAAGCAAGATAGCTGTCTGAAAAGATTCATGAGCACAGAATTGATTATCAGAGCATAGGAGTGGAAGGTCATTACGTCAAGACTCCTGGCTACCATGGTGAGAATGTGCTACTGCGCAATCCTCTTCTAAAAACATGCAGTTGCACCAAGGAGAACACCTCAAGTGATTTAAATCTTTTTTTTATTATTAATTGGTGCAATGCCTATTACTGCAAAGTTTTTAAAGCACTACAGTCTTAGCTCTACAGACGGAGACAAGCATACATGTCTTTGCAGTTAATAAACCTGTGGTCCCATGAAGGCTCTGTATGCCTTTCACGAATTTCAGCCTGCTGTCTCAGGACCCAGCACTGAACTATATACAGTAATTATTTATTTCCAGCAATTAATATTAAACAAGCATGACTTGACAGATTCCTAATTTTCCCTATCAATAGAAAGGAGCAGTGACAAGATTTTTCTTTAGGAGACAGTAGTAGTGAAGCAACCACTAGGGTATTCCAGGGTGAACTGGACAATATCCTATCTCATATTATAGTTTGTATCTCATGTTATATTTTATATCAATTAGCTCATTTTCCATGATATAATTAATCTATTTAAGAAACCTTCACAGTAAAGGAAAAAAAAAAGCACCAACCATGAATCATCTGTGGATTATATTACTGAGCAATTTAATGAGACAGTTATTTGTATGTATCAGCATACACCCTCCTTTCCAATTAGAGCCATAAATTATTTTTCCACAATACTCTTTCGACGGCAGCACCTGTCAGGTTACACGAGCGCATGCTGCCATCTAGGCAGGTTTGTGGGAACAGCACGTACCTTCAAATACTAACCCGGGATTCTCTTACCAAAAGTGGAGGAGGAACGACTTTTACGCCATCACAACTTGCTGAAAACAGAAAAAATACTCTTCAAACAGAATAGTAGTCTGCATTCAGAGAAAATATTTTCTACGTGTTTATTGAGAAATACATTATTTCTGTATTTCCATACATGTAAATTAATTTTAAGCTCTAAAATAGATTAGAAAATGCTTGTGTCTATGAAAAGTACAAACATATACAAAGGCATATAGGATTAAGGCTATTAAGACAGCACATTTTAATTTGTCAGTACTGTATCTATTTTATATGCCCTAAAATACAGTAACAGCACATTTCTGAAAGACAATAAAATCTTGATTTTGTACAAAATTCTAAAATTCATTTTTCATCATAAAAGCAAAACAGTTACCTTACAGAATATAAAATATATAATGTACTCATCCTATTTAAAACAATAAACAAATTCTATGCACAGCATTTACAGAAGACTTACAGGCAGACAGAAGACTTTAGTAATAATGTAATTTTGATCAGAAACATTAATAAACAGATTAATTTTCAGTTGTGCTATGACAAAATGTCTTCCTTCTCCTTTCCTTCCTGTAAGGTAACGTGGGCAACAAACTATGAATGGAGAATCTTAGACAACATGGCAACAGGACCTGAAGCATTATAATTTAGCACCTTCCATTAGTAATATCTTTTGAACCTGGGTCTTCAAATTGAGTTCTATTAGAAAGCAAGCATCAGGCCATCTTACAGACAATAAAGTAAGACGACAAGGATTACTCCTGAGGTTTGGGAGATTGTGATGAAAGTTGCCTGGTAGCCCATTAAGATGCTTTGAGAAGTGGGTACAAGTATTTTGAGTCACCTATAATAACACTCCTGAGAGTGCTGGTCCAAAAGCCAAGCTTCTCCTGGATTTCAGTGGATCTGCTCCACTCTCCCACATCATCAGAATGGATGATGGACAGGCATGGGGACAGAACGTACATTGACACTCAGTGTGAAAACACCCTCTTGAGCTTCATTTCTGAGGTGTTTCAACCATCATCGTGGGGATTGCCCTGAACAGATACAGAAGATACTCCTCTTTCTCCCTGGAAGATCCTCCTTAATTAGAGTAGAGATGTTATTTGGCTATTGGCATACTTCTTCCCAATTTCTCACCTCTCTACTCCTTCTCTCAAAAATTAAGAAGCAACATGTTATTACACACATATTCATTTGTACAGAGAGAATAGACTAGAAACTGCTGAATTCACAGTTTAGATGGTGGAAAAGTGAGATAAAGCTGTTACCAAAGGAATTCACTAACAGGCTTTGAAACTACCATGCTAGATCTGCTGCCCTTTCAGCAGTCCTGGAATGTAGGACAAGGGCGGACGACTTTCATCTTTGTTCTCTCCTTAGCTTGTCATACAGAAAAAAAAAAAAAAGGACATTATCAAAAATCTGGCGAACTTCCCCTGATCTCAGAAGCTCTTACCACGGAAGCTTGAAATTCTTTTTGTACTTTGTGACATTCAGTGCTGTGAAAAACATTCCGGTTTAATTTTACTGTATTGTCTTCCTGGTAATTCTGTACTTCTATGCCCTCACGGACAGAAAATGTTACGTGCAGTGTCTCCTCTCCCACCACCAGCACGAACTCTGCAGTGTATCAGAACATTTATAAGACGTATACACATTCCACTTCTAGAAGAAAAATACTGAAGACAGGTATTGCATTATGGTGAACCAGTGGAGCTCAACTACAACAACAATGCAACAAAATCTCTCTTCCCTCCTCAACAAAAGCATGGGAGTTTTCATTTCCCTTGCAGAAAAGAAAATTGGTATTTGGGGCCATTTTACATTTTGGGTATTCCCAAAACAATAACAAAACCAAGAGACCACGTGTGTATAGTATGTTTTATTGAATAAAATACTGCTTCTAATATTTACACAATGAAGATTAGAGACGTAACCTTGTGAATCACTGCAATGTGTAACATTCATGGAACATCTGGAATATATTTAAATACAACTGACACTACTTATCATTGCAATCACCTGTCCATCACTAATTTCATAATTAATGAGGATTTGAACTTTCTGAATAACAGCCAAAGTAAATACTAAAGGATAGCTGAGTTCAGAGATAACAGTCTGCTATGTGAATCCCAAAATCGTTTTTAGTAAGTGCCAAGAGTTTTGAAGACTTCTGTATTTTCCTGTGTTTCCTCTCAGCTCTGCAGAAGAAGATAACAAAATAAATTACAAATCTTAAGGCATAAAGTAATATGCACAATTTAAACACCTATCATTCTCCCCGGTAATCTTCCTTTTTAAATTTATAATGCTCTCTGCAGTACATTAAAAAAATCAGACATACATTTGGATTAAATCCATTTCTAACCTTTGGTGAAAAGGAAGTTAAACATAAGTGACTTGAGATGTTTTGCTTCAGTTTGGCTAATTATGTGACCTTACACAAACACACAAACTCTTAGGAACGTCATCTGTTAACAGCTTTAGTATTCATAATTCAACAACTAACCAAAACATGCAAACATGGTCAATAAAGCTGCAAAGGTAAAAGAAAAACACTTGGCAGTTTTCTACAGCTCTCTTCAATATATTTGTATACAACAAGAGTGTATTTTATATAATTTGTTATTTGCTTTCCTCTGTTTCTCCTTCTCTTCTTTTTTTTCCTCCTCAAGTGAGAGACTAGACACCACTACCCAGGAACTGTGCATCCATCTGAATCTCACTGCTTCTCCTCTTTTTATCTTTTTTCCCAGCTACAAAGAGTTGTCTGGAACCTAGATGCCTACCTCAAAGCTATTTGTCTTCTACCTAACATAGCTATAAATTTTAATAACTAAGAAGCTGCTGAAAGATACAGATTTTGTTCTTGTGTCTGTCATTTGCAGCTGTACAGTATGTATTGTCAAACTCTATCTTTGAGCGGGAAAACAATCTGTAACGTCAACCTCAAGATAAGCAACTATGTGCATGTGAGGCACTGTCAACATGGGTTGAATAAGTTAAACTTAGATAAAAGGCAAGAATAGCTGTTGTGAAAAAGACAGCATACTCTACAAAAGAGTTTACAACATTCCCCAGTTTTTAGCCTAAGAAATGCTGCGGTATGTCAATAACGGGTGATTTTGGAGACATTGTATGTGGAACTAGGTTATTTGGGGAGATGCTGCCTCAGTCTCAGCTACCACGGGAAATGAAGACAGTGAAATGCAAGAAGTCATCCTGGGAGAAAGTATGCATACAAACGAGATTAAGGTACTGACAACTTTCTCCCCTGTCCCTAAATGTAATTCTCAGCTTAAAATCAGAGTAAAACGGACACAAGAGGGCGCTCCTAATATAGGGCCTACCTGGCACCCATGGGCTTCAGTGTCAACAGCTACAAATTCCTCTACATGTTTGAGGATCTCTTTGTTCTAAAAGAAAACTGGCCAGTTATGGTTTCATCTGCATGCTTTTCTCTTTCTTTTTAGAAGTACAAGAACAATTGAGACTCAATATGCTATTAAATTTACTTAATTAAAGGAAGATTAGAGCAGTGGTCAATTAAACTTTGATTATTAAATAACAAGAGTTCTACAGTAATAACACCCAACAACTTCTGAAGTCGTGGTTGGCCAATGCACAGCCAAATGCTGCTTGGTATGATATTAAAATGAAATCAAAGACAAAGACAACAGAGACTGTGATTAATAGATATGCAATCAAAATAGACTGAAGGCTGTGCATAGACATTTCTCCATGATCACACTACATGTAAGTTATATAGAAGAATAGAATTTTTTAGAACAAATATTAAATATAACTGTTATAGTCATATTTGAATGGAACTGCAGAACACTACAAATGCTTCCTACACTTTTAGTGCTCCGCACATTCTTGCAATGGAGTGTAATATTCAGTGTAAACCAGGACTTACTACTTCGCAGGATTACAAGTCCACCCCAAAGAGTGAAAAATACAATTTAACAATATGATTTGCCTGTGAAACAATAGTCTTTAAATATGGGTGAAAAAATATCTGATCTCACTTGACAGGATACAAAGCAATTTAATTTCCCGATAAATGAAGGTGATTAATTTCAAACACCGTCTTTGGTGGCACTACTAAAAAATACTCAGACACTTTTCAGACTACGGGCCCAACACCATAAGGAAGAATTCTTGTGAAAGAAAAATAAATGAAGGAGTGATACTTCATCCTCAAACCTCGCAATCACCCTGTTAAAATAGTTTACAAGCAAGCTATCCTTGTATGACATTATTTCTCACCTGTGTTACTGCTCAGTAGTTAATCATTTTTCGAAGGGCATCATAGCATTTCCATTTGTCTGGGATGTAGAAAGGCTCAAAGATGTGAGGGAAAGGTGTGTCATAGCCACAGACTCTTGAAATAGGAGCCTCTAAATTCAAAAAGCATTCCTCCTATTAAGAGAAACAGAGAATAAATGTTAGTGAGGCCATTATTTGCAAAAGTCTTGCATCACAAATTGAGGTCAAATGAACTTTGCCAGACTGAGTCCTGGAAACTGAAACCTTCTATTTATATCATAGCATAAGTATTCCAGACCAGAACATTGTTTCCTTTTGCCCAAAGGTCCATATTAAAATAACAACTTCTATTAATGTTATTTTCATTTGCTACATTTGTGCTGCATTAAGTTGTACTCAGGTTATACTTAGTACATCTGCTATACATCCAGACAAATGCTGCCAAAAAAAAACCAAATATTTTAGGAACAAAGGAATGAGATCTTTCCTGTGCCACTTTTAAACGTGCAGAAAATCTATGTAATCTAACAGTGCATATTATCATATTTAAATTTCTTTGTACAGTCCTGCAATTAAGATTCTGCCTGAGTAGTGCTAAGCACTTGCGGAAATTATGAACTTGAACTTGAATGCATTTCCACATCTCCAGCCCCATGAGTAAAATCCAGGCTTTACACAAATAAACACAAATTTTGTTCTATTCAGAGATCAGATTTGGCAGTGACCAAGTTTCTCTACTCAGCCTACCAGGGTACAAAATACTGCACCACATTAATCTGAAAATAACCTGTGGAAACATGCATAAACTGTTACCATATTTAATAACTGAATATATAGTAGGGTTTGAATATTGCTAGTCTCAAGTACAAGAGTGAAAGCGTAGACCATGATTACTGGCAACACATGAATGCAGTTTGTCACTCAAACTAATGTTGATGTTAATTATTATCTCGTTTTCCATCATATCTTAGCACATCTATTTGCTCTCCAGAGCACACAGATGAAGAGATTAAATATATCTCTACTGTCAGTGAATGCTGCCTTGAAGTTCATGGCAGCCAAACTCTACCATACTGCGCTTTACATACATCATGATATATGGCAGCACTTGTAACACATCGTGAACATAATTATATAAACATAATTTCTCCAGCTACCACTTCTGTGCATTCGAAGAGGCATATTTCATTGAAGGAAATAAAACATTCAGGTGGTCGTGAGAATTACAGTTACACTTGTCATACACTAAGTATTTTGTTCCAATTGAAATCTCAAATCTGCAACGCAAGCAAAAAACATGATGTTCTTAATTAGTGGCATTACACCCAGAAAAATAATAGTGCTAGCAAGCACCATGTGCTAATTCAAAACAATTTTTAGTCCATAGGCAAATTTCTAACTCGTCTCCCCGTCTGAGTTTGAAAAACAACTGACTGGCCCATCAAACAGCCTATCTTAAATGGACTTTTGTTCACAGCTGCTGCTAAAAGTTAGACTGTACGAGAAACAACTGTTCACCTGATCAAGAACATGATACTGCGACATCTGCTGCACAGATTTTTGTGCCAGATTTTTTGCACCTGTGCAACCATTTCGCAGAGAAACATAACCAAGAATACTAAATACGTCACATCCAGCTCTGTTTAAGAACTGATTAGAAGACATTCATTGTACAAGCCTAAAAGCAGAAGTATACTGTAGTATTTAGAAGAGTGATAGGAGAGCATAAATTTAAATTTAGTGGATTTACACACTAAAGCATATAAGGGCTATGCTACTCAAAATGTTCTTGTACTACAGAGGAATGCAAACTGAAAGCCTTCAGTAAGTCTCTGCTTATTTGAGACTACTTAAAAATCTCGTCTTTCAGGGAAAGTCGTTAGGAAAAATCTTAACAAATTAAATGGTTTTGAAGCAAAATAGGTACAGCTTTTCTGATTCAGTGTTACATGCTATAAAGTTCAACTTTGAAAATAACTATGAAAAAAATCACACTTGTTTAGCATATATTAGATTCCAACCTTCAAATGAAGCAAAAAATAAGTCTTTGTTAGAGAAAAATGCTCAGAAGATATCATAATGGATATTCGTGTAATGCATCCAAATTATCTTAATAAAGACAGAACTAAATCATTGCTCTTCTTCCTGCTTCTGAACTGCAGAAGTAAAATTCTGGCCTCAGTTAATCAATATGATCTTTGCCTATTACCTTCATTCCCCTGAATTTCAATCAACACCTCTGGTAACATACATTATTATATTCCACCAAGTTATTTTAGTTAGAAACATTCATTTATTCCTAACTATGACGTTTGACATGGATTTAGGAAGAGTTCAAAACAACTCAGAAGTACAAATCCACCTTCTGAAATTCAGAACTATCAGTCAAATGTATCAGACACGACACCACAAAAGAATCTTGACCCTCGATTTTTAGAGTAAATGTTGAAAACAAGGATTTGCAAGACATTGCAGCATTCTATTTTAAATGTAGCCTCTGTTACCAGGTTACCCGCTGTTTCCTTAAAGTATTGTGTTCTAGCTCATGCCCAAAACTTTACCCAAGTTTATTTCAGCTTCACACTATCATTCAGTAAAGTCCTGAAGTGTACACTTTACTCTCATCAGAGAACCAGGTTCTCAGGTTTGACTTCAGTGCGATGCTGAATCAGGATCTGAGTGTAAAACCATTGAAAACATGTAGAACTGAGAACTGTGGGTATTCATAGAGATACAGAATGATGAAAAACCAAATTCATTTTGGACATTATTGAAAGAAAGTATTACTCATCCTTCTGCAACTTATAGAAAAATGCAGCAATCTGGTACACAGTTTAGAGAAAAAGCTTTTAGGCTTCTGGCCAGCAAGAAAACACTTATGAGTTTATTGCTCCAATTCTTCTTTCTGTAAAAGGGAATCTGCATAATCCTATACATACAGCAAAAAAACTTCCATATGCAAACACATTAATAAGTAACAGTAAATGACACTATTTAATGTGTAACTAAGATAGATTATTCAGAAATGATACTAGTAATTATATATCCTACTCTGGTCTCCTTATTTCCATATGTTTTGGATCTAGTTTGTTTTTCCTGTTCATTGGCACTGCTTAGGAAATCTTTTTTATTATTCGCTATAGAATATTCCTGAAGGTGAGAAAACTTCTGCTAAAAAATCAACTATTTCAGCAACATCTTATGTTCCTCTCTCATGCTGCACTTATTTAGCAACACTAGGGATACCCAAAAAAGATGGAGAGCTTAAACAATATTACATGACTACAGAGCTGCTGTAGGACAACAGTGAACTCCTTCTTCACAGAATTTAGATTTTCTGACAAACCAAAAGTCAACTTCTAAGACTATCATGTTTGGATAAATTTGGATGGCATTTTAATATTTCTCTTGGAGTTTAGCTGCTGTGATATAAATAAGATTAAACATGAAGTTAAGGCCCATTACATAAGACAAACTGTAGGAAAACTTTTCATGAACTACCTTTCTGCACAGAATAATTGCAAAAATTTACACCCAAGAATTCAGTGACTGCTCGCAAAGGTTTAATTCAATTAAGAAACTTCTGTCAATTGGAATTCTGTATTTTGCATCTTATCTGTAGACTGTTCAAAAAGAAATACACACGCATATATAGAGATGGTAACATTCAGAATGTATACATATATATATATATGTATATATATATGTATATACATATATATTCTGGAGCACAAGTCTTACGAGGAGCAGCTGAGGGAGCTGGGATTGTTTAACCTGGAGAAAAGGAGGCTCAGAGGAGACCTCATGGCACTCTACCACTTCCTGAAGGGAGGCTGTGGTGAGGAGGGGGTCAGCCTCTTCTCCCAGGTAACTAATGACAGAACGAGAGGGAATGGCCGCAAGTTGTGCTTGGGAAGATTTAGATTAGATTTGAGGAAAAAATTTTTCTCTGAAAGAGTGGTCAGGCACTGGAATGGCTTGCCTAGGGAGGGGGTTGAGGCACCATTCCTAGTGCTGTTCAAGAAGCGTTTAGATGAGGTGCTGAGGGATTTGATTTAGTAGCTCAGTGGGGAGGGATGGTGGTAGGAGGATGGTTGGACTAGATGATCTTGTAGGTCCTTTCCAACCTAATGTATCTATGAATCTATGAATCTATATTCAAGGAAGGTTTCAGGGAAAACACTTATCACCTTAGAAGTTCTCTTCTGTTGTTTTTATTTCAGATGCATCATTATCCTGAACAAAAGTGTGGGTTCAAGCAGTTAAGAAAACTTATTCTGTATAATTCCGTAGAGGAATGTCACATTTATTTTAGCTATTATTTCCCCATGCAAATTTTCAGCTGTACATTATCTGCTGCAGTAAGAATGAAAAGAATCCTATTCTACGTAAATAAGCATGAACTCCTTTTAATACATATATGTATATATAACAAAATACAGATGGAGATTTTCAAAAGAGTTAGTTCCATAAAAGACTGGTTTCTTGATACAAATTCTAAGTACAGATGAAGCCTTTGCTTGGTTTCTGATTCTAAAAATTCCCTAATTTGAACAGTTCACTTTCAAGAAGGGAAACGTTAAGCAGTGCCAGCTTTCATATGTGTCCATTGTAGCACCAGTAATTTCCCTGACAGCTGCAAGCACTGAACACCACAAGTTTTAAACAGAATTTGCTTTGACAAAATATATGTTACATACTTCTGAACAGTCACTTCTATGAGCTGCGTAAGAGCGGTACATCCAAGAGATATTCTGAAATTATGTTTTTGTTTCACTTTTTAGAGGGAGGCTTTGTTTTTGTTTTTTCTCCAGTGGTTTAGCCTTACTCAACTTAAAATAACACCATAAAAAAAAAAAATCTTCCCGATAGCTTTAATAGTGATATTTTTTTTCCACAAAAAGCAGTGAAGTTATACTTTTAACATTCAGCTCTACCACAGAGCTTTCTGCTTTTTATGAGATCACAAATAATTCTTTTATAACTTAGTACAGCTCGCAATGTTTGTTTTTATTTGTTACCAGTTCTTTGAATTTACATATTAATATCTTGTCAAATACAGATAAATAGTTCACTGCTAAAATTATTAATTTCAGGATTTCTATTTCCAAATAGAAAACATTTTAATTAGAAAATAGATAGGCGATTAGAAATACAGATTTCCTTGGGGAGTGGGATTAGTTTTGTATAATTTATTGGCTCGTTACCACAAAAAAAACAATGAATGGCAAATATTGTCTTTAGAGGACCAAATCACATAAAATAACATTTATAGATGAAGCCCAACATTACTACACAAAAGATAAAGCATATCATATGAAATGCACAAGCTTAATTCCAATTAATTCTCATCTCTCTTGCAGCCATCATCATCATACTAACATAAGAATTTACTCCAGCTATTTTTAATGAGCACTGGATCTATTTACAGTGAACATTTACTGGTCACAGGACCTTTAGAATCCAGACACGTACATCATAATGCAGCATTTCAACAATCTTGCTTATTCCAGTCTGTTTTATATCGTGTGAGAGATACTACATTATCATACTTATCTCGAACTTATAAAATAAAATAAAATAAAATAAAATGAAAAATAAAAAGGAAGCTTGGTACATGACTTATCTATATTAAGATCTTTTCCAGAAAAGAAAGGGACAGAGTACGTCCATTTTATATACTGTCTCCATCAAACTGTAGGTAGTACATACAATTCAATCGGAGAAGAAAGGAACAGGACACAGGAGACAGACATGGCTATTGAGAAATATGTATTTCTTTTATATATATAACACACAAACATTTAGAGAATATATTTCTACCATACACCAGTTCCGAAAAAAAAGTTTTCCCAATAAATGCTGAAGGAGTTTGAACAAAAAGTAAAATGAATTTAAAACATGTGGAAGTAACCCTGACATATTACACGTGAGAATAAAAACATATGTACGTGGTAAATAAAGTATTTGCAAAACTGCTCTGCTCAGGCAGGATACAACTTCTGGTGCGACAGACATAACTTCAATTCCATAAAACGATATTAGGTCTCTTAAAGCAACTATTGGGTGGCTACATGCCAACAGCTATCTTGCAAGTGAATGCCATTAATATCGGTTATTTTCTGTTTAGTAGAAGTAAAAAATAACGATTGAAATATATGATTGAAAGCCACTGTCTAGAGAAACCAATGTGTTAATTTTCTGTTATCCTTGATACACTGCAGATACAAGTTTCCATGTTTTGTTTCTGGCACGTTATTAGCTGATGAAACGAATGACATTGAAAGGATGTTTTATTCTTTATGTCCCCGAAAAATGTTTATGTTGCATATTTTTCCAGACCATTTGCAATTTCTTTATATTAAAAAAATAACCAATTTACTCTGCTAAGCTCATTACTTCCATTTCACAGAAAAGAATGTGCATAATTAGCCAAGTAAAACTAATGAGGATAATGTTGTATTCACTGTCACTTGTACCTTTGGGATCTGAAAGAGGATCTGATCAGCAATTCAGGATATACTCCTTATTATGAGCTGAATTTCAACTTTTGAAATCCGTACGCATTATTTTTGTGCACACAAAAGGTACACCTTTTGTAGCTCATGTTCTGAAATCACAGAATCATTAAGCTGCTTATACTAAGAAAACCCCGCTGCTCATGAAATATTAACTGTGAGTTGTTAGAGTATTGCAATTACATGTAAACTAAAACATCAACTAATCTCTCCAGCTTCAACAGTTTCTGGATGACAGGTGTCACCAACGATGTACTTACTTACCTTTATTCATTTCCATAACATAACCCTATTACACATGGACAACTTTTATATGGACTCAAGAATATTTTATTTCTTGTTTATTCTACCACTTTTTTAAGCTTCATTATCTGCAACATCAGTTATGTTAGATATGTCTGATGCAGCTAGGTTCTTGTGCACACACTAGTTTCAAGACTGCCTTCAAACTGAATTTCAGCTAGCTTCACAAATGAACAGTAACAATCTTAACAAAATATATCAGTCTTGCATTGGATTGTTAAAGTTCCTTTTGTCTATTTTACAACACGGTCATTCCAGGAAATGTTCATGACAACAGCATTAACTGAAAGCTATTGAGACTAGAGACTTGGTCGGTGACTTAGTGCTCCTGGTAGTACAAAACCAAAATCAGCACCACGATTCCAAGGTATTTAAAAAACAAATCAACAAAAAATCTGTATCAATTCATCCTTTCCATTAGTGGAGGCAAAATTAAAAAGTAATTTTGACTCCACTTCATCCTATCACACTGTATCCCAAAAAGATTTTCCATGAAAATTTTACACAATTTATAACTAACATGCAACACTCCAAGACTAGAATTTAAATGCATTCAGTTCAGAACAACAAATTGACAGATTTGGAGCTCTTCACTGAAAATTTATAACTTCATTGTTATACAATTTTTTTACAATTTCATCTATGAGATGCAGCAGCAGACATGATTCTACTCCACAAAATACACAGCACACAACAGAAAAGCACAAGAGGATGTAACAGGGCTTCAAGATTGCTAAAATATGCTCCTGTCTTAATAGAACCCTAACAATGCCTTTTGGCAAGTAGGGTTTTCTATATTTAAATGTAGCCTACTAGACCACTTCCTGCCTTTTCTCTACAAGTTCTATAAATAATATTTTTCTTATTTCTTTATTATTTCATCATATCTGAAACAACCTACACTCTTTCCTACAAATTACAGTTGCTACTTATTCTGTAGAACAACAAATAATCTTACAGCATGGTCACCACATATTATATTTTCTATAGTAAATCTCAAGTTTACTATTAAGTTTCTTTAAACGAGTAATAATTATGAATATTTTGCAGTGGGACCACGTGTTTTTTAAGCTTGTCCTCAGTCCCACCGTTATAATGGTTTTCTAAGCTCAAGGGTTGCTTTATTTAATTAGTTGAAATTACTAACTCAACTGCTCAGCCAAGGATCCTGCCAACTGTCACACGTTAACAGTTGTGAAAAACCCAAGTGAAATCAATGGAGCTAAAGTATCTACATTAAATTACTTGCATGTAAAAATGTTAGCAGATCACAAGTAATTTCTCTTCATCAAGAAGGAACACAATCAACATTTAATATTTTTAAGTGAGGATCATCTGATTTCTAAGTACAACTGACACCTTTTAATCACAAAGTTTGAAATACCCCTTGAAAATGCCATTTTGTACTTCTGGATCACAGTCTATCACCTGCCACTGTAATCACTTAAATATTTTGCAAAATCATCTCTTAGTTCAGCTCAACGTGCCAAAAGTGACTGAAAGGATTTACTACTGAGATTTTTAACAACTTGTGAATGGTTTTTCTATTTTTACAGCTGTTTAGACAGCTCAGACATTCTTGCAAAAACAGCCTTGTCAACCTACACATTCAGCCCAGTAAAACAGTAAAACAGAAGTACTTCACTCAACACACTAATTAAATTCTAAGGAAATGTAATTGCATCTGCCGGTATTAAATAATTTAAGACATTTCATATCAAAGCATTTTCATTTTTGTGACAGCGTAATTTAAAAATTGCTGTCATTCTGATTGACCGTCATTGAACACTTCTGTATTGCAATCCAGAGAGCCAGGGAGAGGAAACGATACATTCCACCCACAAAGAGGTGGGATCTAGTATTTTTCTACAGCATTTTTTAACATACCATCTTTGTAAAATGAACTCGGAGCAGGGGGATGTATTACATTACTCGAAACAGCTGTATAAGGAGTTTTATAGCATATTCTTTAAAATAAACTGCCATTTTAGTGGTGTATTTAATTTAATTTATGGGAACCTGCTTGACAATTCAGAGCCACAGACAGAAGTATTCTTGTGCAAAGTTTAAACTCATATATTAAATATTCTCCCATATAATGGCTGTAACTGACTAGTAAATATAGAGAAAGATTTTTACTTTATATAAATATATTTTATTCTATTAAAAAAAGTGAAAAAAAATTGCCTCAAGTAAAATGCAATGAGGTTGTACAAAAAGTAAAAAGTACTGCCTTAGAAAAACACTGAGAAACACTGAATAAATATTACTGGTGACCGAGAGAACTAGGTACAGGGTGACTTACAAGGCATGAAATAATTATTTTAACTTACAAACATCCATTTTTATATCGAATTATGCACAACTTTCATACATTTATTAGCTCTTCTTTACACAGATGTACTTTTTAACTAGTTCTAATTATTTTTCACTACAATTCATGACTGAATTGTTCTTTGCCAAACAGGCTACAGAGCTGTTCCACCCTAAAGAAAAATAGGTATTGCTCTCGTTGGCCAAGGCAAAATAATAATAATTATAAATTAAAAAAATAAAAGTCACCTCAAACAAACAACAAAAAAGCGTGCTAATTTTTCCACAGCGAAAAATTAAATGCAGCTTTGTTACAATAGTAAAAGATATATGCTGTAAGTTCAATGCATTCTTGGTTTTGTTGATGTTGACGATTGACAAAACTTAAAAAAAAGTTAACATTTTGTAAGAACTGTTCCAATGTAAAGACCATGAATAATATCTTTCAAAAACTCTGAAATGCTAGGTTACTTTTATCCCAGAATTAACTATTCAAAATCAAAGACCTGATTTTGAAAGCCAACGAATTGTATATTTACAAACAAACATAAGGGAACTGTGAAGCATCCAGCAACAACATTTAAAAAGAAAAATAATTTAAGGACACAAATGCATTTAAGAACAGAAATAGAGACAACAGAATTAATTGTTTTTAAATTCTAGAGGGACAGAAGAGTGGAAGTCAATGGTAGAGGTTAGCTGTATACCCTAGGATTCCCACTGAAGGTTTGACTGGAGTAAGCATATTTAGCTTTACCCGTGTCGCAGAAGTGAGTGTCCAAAAAAAAAAATAATCATACAATAATGATTTGAACTTTACTTTTACATAAATCTACTATAAAGTGCTATAATTCCCTCCACTATTGTACTTTCTGCTGGAGAGAAAACTATAAATCTTTTAGGCAACTGAACCTCTCTCCCCTGCCAATATTATCTACTGCATAAAGAATGAAAACACAGAGCAAAACGTAAATAACTATACTGTTGTCTTAGTTAACAACAAGCACCTAGCAGAATTTTCTTCTTTTCAGTTACACAAAGCATCACTTCAACCACAGTTGCCATGAATGAAAAGTAAAAATAAGCTGCTGGTGAAATTGCAAAAAGGAAATTGCAACCAACTGAAAGCTGAGGTTTTCTTTTCCCCAAAATGACTGCTAAATAATAAAAATCAAAACATTTCCCTCATCTAAGTAAATTAGAAAGTTATTTCTCAATTTTTAAAGTAAGTACCAATGTCACCAAAAATATCAACACATGCTGCATGCTAGGGAGTGGAGATATCAGAAGTATAAATCAGAACTGTGATATCAACGAGCACTGTTTTAATAATGTTCAGGAAGTCTGATTCAGTAAAGATAATCAGCACAGAGCAATCAAGCTCTTTTCTCTGAAATAAAATTCAGAGTTGTTACATTAAGGCAGGATCAAAAATCAAGGAACTGTCCCTACATAACTGATTTATTCAATATTTAAAATGTTTTTGGAAAAACACTGGGCTTCTTGTTTCGCTTAAACCCAGTAATCTGTAATTACACGGTAGCAGAAACTCCAGCCATTTGCAGTCACAGAGGCTGGGATATATGACATGTAATAGGAAGCATAAAGAGACAAACCAAAAAGCAGAATTCTGTGGAAGTCAAAGCTTTTCTTTAGGTTCACTTCTTTTGCTGGCTGCCAAACCCACCGTTGCCCTGATCAGAATTCCTGACCCATAACATCACTTCTGATGGCAGAATTCAGGGATGAAGTGCAATGATACTGATGTTTTCTTCCAGCTGTGCAACCACAAAGCCAAAACACATTTTTAAACAGTGACCAACCATTCAGGGAAATTCCTCCTTCTACCACTCTACATATCTTAATTCTTCTCAATAAATCAGGCCCCTGTGGCATGTCTACCTGAACAGCTTTCCTTTTCAGAACTTCTGAAACAGCATAAGGGTCCAAGACTTGGTGAGGTCACAGAATGGAAGCCTATTCCCTGCTAACACACAGATGGCCATGGTTTCTATCATAAATAGATTGTGTTTGAACTGCACTGTACTATACTGTAGATACCAGATTTTACCCTGCTTTTTCTTTGTCATAGGAAATACTAAAACTCTTTTTCAAAGTTTAAGCCTAAATTCATTCATTTGTTTTTGCCCAGTGTTAGTAAAACAAGATCTTTCTGATTATTAACTAGCCTTTATTTTGACTGGGTACTGCAAAGTTGCTCACAAAGCAAGCTCTTTGCATCACCCATCTGCCCTCACAGCTCCTCACTCACACAGTCTGGTTCCAACTTTTTTTTCTTAAAATTAGACAACAACGATTCTCACACTGCTCCACAGAAGATCCTGCCGGTACCTTCTACAATGAAATAAGTACTATTTCTACTGTAAAACACTCTGGAAAAGTACTTGCCCTTGTATCCAGCTACCTGGTGTTGGTGGTACATAACTGAGCAGAGTGTAATGGATGCACATTCAATTACCTCTTCCTCTTTTGTCCAACTAATAACCTATATGATTATGTAAAGACAAAGTAAACAAATAAAAAAACATTCATCATATACTGTGCAGTTCTTTTACCATCAAGATTTTATTGTACCAGGATCTGTTAGGTTGATTTTGGCACAACACAGACTTTCTATATAATACTCCACAAGTCAGTAACAAATTTAGTTTAAGAAAACATCAGTCTGACGATAACTGAATAAAATAAGTATTATATCCCTTCGCAAAGCCATGCAGATGGGAAAACAGTGCAGAAAAAAAAAGAAAACAGCATGTACAAAAATTTTTCTCATTGCATTTGGTGACTATATTAATTCTGAGCTTAGTTTCTGTTGGCTTGTTTTTTTCATGTGTCAGCTGATACAAATACAGCCCGCCAGTTCTGCTAACAAGTGTAAGGAAGAATCCTTCAGATATTGCAGACACAGGTTTATATTACCGAAGATCCAGCTCTAAGAGTTTAACATGGTCCTTCGTGTCTTCATCAAGACAGGAAATGTGTTTCAAATGTCTTCTTTAGTGGTTAGTTTAAAAAAAAAAAAAAAAGCCACGCAAATAAAACTCACATGTAGCACATTATTTTCATGGTTTGTATCCCATATGAAGCCAGGGATATTCCAGAAATTATGGGTTTTGTTGGCTGCATAGTTTCCTATCCATAGTAAAAAATTAATATTGCCTTGAATGCTCTACAAAAATAAGAGGTTTAAGCAGATTTCTCTGAACAGCAGATAATTTTTCAAGATGTTTCTACTTATTTTACTGGTCACCACAAATTACAGCGAGAAAGAAAAGCTTAACTTTTAGTGGTTAATAAACAACTTCAGTCTAGAAGACCCTCTGACCAAGCACAGTGATGGCTGAGGTTTACTGCAGTGTGGTGAACAAAGCATTCTGAAACTCAAGCTGCTGCTTTGCAGTTTTCTTATGTTATTTCTTAGTATAATAGTTTCCAATAACCAATTATCTTTTGAAAGATTTCATTCTTATTTTGCTGTAACTTTTCTAAATGACTACTGTTTGCTTTCTTAAAACAGATGTTTTCAGGACTTCATTTTTCCTACTTTATTTCCCCCAAAAAATGGCAATATGAAAAATATATCCGAATCTCTCAGCTCTCATCAACTGGTCTTCTTACTCTGGGCTGTTACATGTCATGTTCAGTTTGTCAGCTTTTTTGAAAACAAACAACGACTAAGCCAGGGTAATTTTCCTTCATTAAACATTTTGCTTTGGAATGGGTCACTTCAGATAGTGCGAGTGTTTCTAATTATGTAAATTGCAGAACATTACTAAAGTCATGAACAGCTAATAAATATGAATAACTGCAGAAAAAAGCTATAAGCTGTTTAGAATGTAAATGAAATTCTTTGGGGCAAGGACATTTCTTTAACTTAAAAACTTGCAAGTTTCTTGACTATCTGCTGGAATTCAAAATTGGTGTAATATTCAGCTGTAAAGGTGATCAAAGACTGCGAATCATCAAATGCATCACAGAAAAAAACATTATGGCATTTGTTAGGTGATTTGATAAATTCTGAAGACGTTCCTATGAATTCATGTCAGCAGGTTTAAGAGTAACTTGCTTCTGAAATGAGGCAGCTAATCAAAATTATCGTTTCCTACTAATAGAATCCAATTAGAATTTCTCAACCTTCTGTAATGAAAGTGAATGAACTGATAAGGAAAACGTTTAATGATATACCGTTCTACTATTATAAAACTGAGCACTTCTACACTTGTAGATAATATTACACGTAGTATTCAGAAACGGATGGTTACCTTTACTAGCTCAAAAAAAAAAAAAAAAAACATGAAAAGGGGAGAAGTTCATATAGAGAATAGCAGGAGATTCTTGATAATTTTTGGAAAGTTATAAAGTGGATAACATCCACATTTTGGTCACTTAATCCTTTCACACTTATTAATACGAGAAAGCATTTTCTCAGCATTCTAAATACAGACAGTGATTAAATACATAGAATTAGAGGACTTTTGCCTCAAAGGAAATTAGGTTTCTCAATTTTAGTTTAATCAAGCAGAATTCCTCTAAAATAAAGCTGTTAAAACAGACTTTGAAATACAATTTTGATAAAGTAGTCTTGTAATAAAATTGGATTGCTTATTCTGTATCAGTTACTAGGTTCTTTGCTCATCTGAAGCATTCTCAAAATATGTTCAATATAAATTGCTTCTCCGAGCCATACTAAATAAATAAGAACAATTTGTTTCCTCAGTGCAGCAACATATAGAGTAACAACTGGTATTTTCAGAGGCATTTTCTATTCTTTTATTTCTGCCCACTGGGGCTGAATACAGCACAGCTCCATCAATTTATTTATTAACATTTAATTGCATTAATTCTACCAACAGCAATATATATACTGGTTGATTCAGGCAGATGAGCATATTGCAGACTTGATCTTGACACCTACAGTATACCCAAGAATATTCAGTGCTAGCTTTTCAAAAAACATTTGGCATTTCTCATTCTTAGCAAACTAACAACCATACATGTAAGTGTCATCTGGATGATCACTGTAAAACAGAGCATGAATTAAGTTCATAACAAGATGCACAGGGCATATCCAGGCACTTATTTTAGGATTCTTGCTATTATGAAACTAGAATCCTGCACCACTACACATGATTTTTAACTTCTCATTGGTACCAAGTAATTTCACAAAGAGAGTTGGAGAGTTATTTGCCAGTCTGTTGCAGGAAAAACTAATCCATGTAACTGTTAAGAAATCCATGTTTTGCTGTACAAGGGATACTTCATTGCAAAACAGAAGACAGACATGTCACAGTATTTTTTACCATACATAAAAACCTAAACGTAGCATTGCCAAATCTTTAACTTGGTTAGAAATTACTGAGGTATGACAGACAGGAAAACTATCTGTAATTATAAAGGGTTTGTATCAGATACAGTCACTGAACAGCAAGCAAGCAAGCAAGCAAGCATGAGTGTGGCACTTCCAACGTGCTCACCTTGGGGACTGGAGCTCCTGAGTTCCTTTCTGTTCTTCCTTATACATATATTTCATCCAACAGTTGTGGATGTAAAATATGGAAACAGACCAGGGAAATGATTCAGATTTTCAATCAAGCATGTCAGAAGTTCCATCTGGAAAGACAGAACTGCTGCCTTGCAAAACTGTCTGCTAAAACTGCAAGAAGATCTAACAATGGCATTTTCTGACAGCATTTTGTCAAAAAATCCACACTAGTCAAAATACAAAGGAACTTTGTCTTGTTTAAAGGTTGCAATTAGCTTCCTGTCTGACTGCAACAATAGGTTTCCAGGGACGAAGTACCAGAGCTGCTCCAAAAGCAATACTTCCCATTTTATTATGTCTGCCCACAACTTAAGAGGTAGATGGTGGCATGGCAGCAGAGATTGAACCACCCCACAAATACTCATGACATTTTGTTGCCGTGCAACAAATGGCAACAGAAAAGCAGTCTGACATGGAAGGGCATATGAAGCAAAGGTATGGAACAGAATTCTACCATGCAGAAAAAATGGCAACCACTGACATTCAATAATGCTTATAAAATGTTTATGGGGACCAAACAGGGGTTGTAAGCACACTGAGGCAGTGGGTGGTGCACAGTGGTGACAGTGAGTGACCTCCACTGGTGCAGATTTTTATGAATTTAGCATGTATGCTCCAGTTCATTGCCAGTGAAAATGAATAGGTAGTGGTAGCAACAAGGTTAAAAAAAATAATGTTTTGTAGTTCAGATTTTGCTCTATCAAATAGTGTTATTGTGCATTTTGTATCTGCTGCAGTTTCCATGAAAATATATAGAAGGCATTACTTTTGGAGCAACCAACGTCCTGACATCCCTTGGAACTGGATGGCCATTCATTCTCCAGGTCTTCTGTGATTTTCACCTCTCTTCCTCCCCTACTACTTCCTTGGACCTATCCACATCTTACAGATGCGTTCAAATACAAGAATCTGCACATCTTCCTCAGTTCATCTGAGAGAAAAATGCTGAAACTGCATTAGGTAAAGAGACAGATGTATTACTTTTCTATTTGAGTATTTCATAAATGAAATGCAATGCTTTTTTCTCTTGAATAACACCAGTCAATGCTAGCCACCCAAGGGGCCTTCCAGGATTTAATTACAGAAACTTGGGCTTGCAGATAACTTATTTTCTGTGACAATGTTGCACAGTATAAGTTTAACTGTACTCAGAGCAGCAGCCAATCTTAAAATACTTTAGGATTCATCCATTTCAGCTGTCCAACAAAAGCATGGATCTTTCACGTTATAATGTGGGATTTAAGCAGAGGGTTTTTGTTGGTTTTGTTTTTCTTTTTTTTTTTTTTTTCTCCTTAAGTTTTTGCAGGAACACCACGTGAGTTGTCTTTGGACTCATAAACCCAAAAGCTGTTTCTTGTACACTTTTTGGATTTCACTGTTACTAGCATTTCTGCCTCCCTGATGGAATATCTTTGGTCTGAGGTTTCACGATTCAAGGGATTTATACGATGAGAATTGAAAGTTAAAACAATTCATTTACACAAACATTTATATTGCTCCAAAGATTTTATACGCTGGGATCAGATTATAAAACACGTGGAACTAGACCTGTGCTTCAGCTTCAACTGACAGATGATTCACATTCAGTAAACTTTCAAAATACGATGACTGCAGTTTGTGTATTTTAATTATTGTAAGATTAGCTTCTGAGGTTTTTGGGTTTTTTTACACTTAATTAATTACATTTGGCAAGAGTACAAATGTAGCCCTTGAAGTTTCCGTTGTATTATTCAAAACTGTTCTTGACTGTGAAAGCTATGAACAGCTGAAAAAAAGGAACTTTTCACTTTAATTAAAAATAAAAAGCTTTAACATACAGAGTTTCAGATACAATATCATAATTAATACCATGATTTTTACACATGGAAAATTTAAGTTTCAGATTTACAATGTGCTGTTCAGATTTTTCTTTATCAAAAAATACATTTTTCTCAACAGATAATGTTGTTTCTAATAATGTTTTTAAATCTTTAGAATTTTAATAATCTGTAGAAAATTGCAAAAGATAAACAGATCATTTCAGTGAAGAAAGACTGTTTTAAGTTACTGTTCGGTATTTCAGTTCTGTATTTATACTCTGCAATGTACTGTAAAAAGAAAATCTCATGCTATGAAATAGGCAGAATAGCTTTCAAATGTTAAAGCTTTCGACCTACTATAAACTAGAGCACATGCAAGCAATTAACTCTAATTGCAATCATCTTAAGTTGTGTTTAGAGAAAATAAAGATTTTAAAACACTGATTTGAAATGGTGATACTTTGCAAATATGCCTGTTTTGCTTAAGGAGAATTAGAGATAATTTATTATCTTTTAGTATCAAGCTACATAAAAAAGGGGGGGGAGTGAACATGCCACAATATAATACCAAAAATATATATTTTTATCTGAAATACTGTTTTTTAATTGGGATTAATACTTAAATGGAAAGATACACTAAATTCTTTCATTCTAATATTCATCTGTTAACATTCCTTTCTACTGTGCAAACAAAGAGGGTGGCTTTAAATTATCAGAGGAGTTTAACATCACATTGAGATTAAAAACACCAGCACCGCAAGCTGCAAAATGCTTTCAGTTTTACTTAGTAATCTTACACTTCAGTGGGAGATGACAGAAGCAAACACCACAAGGAATGCTATCTCTGGAGGTAACAGTAACTGAAAACTGCAGAAAGTCTATCAGAGGTTGGCACATGTAATTTCATAAGGACTTGATCTCACTGTGCACCACGGCATCGATAGTATTATTGAATACAACTGTTGTAGCAGTCTGAAACTGTAAACACAGGTAATGTTTGGGTTTGGTTCTGTTGGCTTTTTGCTGGTTTTTATTGTTTGTGGGGTTTTTTGTTTGTTTGTTTTGTTTTGTGTGTGTGTGTGTGTGTGTGTGTGTGTGTGAAGAAACAGTGCTGAACAAGTTAAAAAAACACTGAATTTCCTTGTATTTATTTTACTAAATCAACACTGAACTGTGGACTTAAATCAAGAAACATTACATTTTTAAAACAGTACCCCAATTTTTCTATGGGTTCAGCCCCACTGTACTCAGGCAGAGATCAATGGGTATTTTGGCCATACAAAAAGACAACCATACACATTAACAAATATTACTATTTCGATTCAAAACCTGTAAAAGACAACTGGATTTTCCTTTATACTTAAAGCAACTCAACTAGATGGAACACAGCAACCAGACTGTCTGGACTGCTTGTACAGAAGTATGAGAAAGAGATGAGAACTTGATCTATTCATCACAAGTTTGTTTTGATAATATCAATTTGATGTGCACTCTTCCATATGTACTTTTAATTTCAAGTGGCAAACATTCTACAAACTCTTGACACAAGCAACACTCACAGCTTCACCATGCTCAGAATAAACTGCAAGAACAAACTGCACCATAGTGGTGGCAAAGCTCCCCAGTTTGGCTTCTAGATTTATGTTTCTGCTTTATTTCTACTTGTACTTCTGTACAAACAAGGAAGGAAAATGATCAACTTGCATAAAGTGACACACAATAGTGTCTGCCTGCAACACCATGCTCCCTTCTCAGAAATGGGTTGGTGTGGCACAATAGTGGGGCCTTACCTATTGATTGATGACTAATTAACAGGCCCATGGACCCAATTTAAGTCCAGGTTAGGGTGCTCGGGCAGGGCCTGTGCAAGTACCCACCTCACCTCCCTGAGGTGGTGGGCCCCCTCAGCACCCAGGGGCTGCACAGCCACCAGTCTCCAGCATTAGGCAGCACAGGTGAGTCCCTGAGGTGATGAAATGAGAATGACAGCCCCCAGCCTGGTCGTTTTACAAAGCTAAAAGCAGCTCCTGTTACTCAGAAGCTGCTGTATATATACGGACTGTGTATTAATTTGCTGTGAACATTACCCAGTGGGAAACAGCAGCAGCTACAGCTGAGTGTTATCCCAAAGAACTTAAAAATGTACTTTGGACAGTGAAATATTTAATGTAAAACTCTTCTCCCAACACGGTATTCAAGACCAGGCCACTTAAGTGGGCTATTTCTATTCTCATCTGGCTGTTGGAGAGTCAGGAGCTGGTTTTAGCTGTTTGAGATCTCCACACAACATTATAGAGTGGGAGCCCGCATGCACACACTCCTCAGGCCCTGGGACATTGGTGTTGCCAAGACTTCTGCTTTTCAACCAGAAACAGAGCTTAAAGCAGCAAAATTTCTTGGCCCCCTCACTTCATCTGACCCAGGCAACTGTCAAGACAAGAAATAATTAAATCTAAAAGTAACTGCTATTTAAGAAAAAAAAGATCAACTGAAAATTTCAGCTATTCGAGCCATAAAGAGTAGTAGGAAGCTGGAAAATTGGAGTGTTGTTTGGTTTGGTTACTTTCTCCTATGTGCAGATTCAGTTATCCCAACGGCTCCGTACCTAATGAAGTGATATCTTTATTTTTCATTTAGTGCAATAAATCAATGCATGCTGGTAGATGTCATTGAAGAGCATGTCTTAAATCAAAAGAGCCACTTTGGAATAGAAAAAAAGGATCCAGCCAGAAGACTGAAACATCAATACTAAAAACTACCATATGCCAAAAAAGCTCAATACTGTAAACAAAGTAAAAAAAAAAAAATACTTACGTGGTATTGAAACGTTCAAGAGTTTATATGACTGTCACACAGTAGACTACTGGCTTGCTTATTTGCACAGCAGTGCCTTTAACAAATTTGTTTTCTATCATCTTCCCCTGTTTTGCTAGTGCCAGGCTCTGGCTCCAGCACTTCACCACTTCATGACCTTGCTCTGCACCTAGGTAAGGTGAACCTATCTCAGATTAAGAGCATTGTTTAGTTTAAAACACAAATACACAAGTTTTACAGCTGAAAATTCTACTTCTTCAACTCTCTTTCCATAAATATGTAACAGCTCTGTGCTGACATGAAATTTCCTTTCCTTAATATTCCAGGGTGAAGACTCACACGAGATATATGAGTAATTGGTAGCTCACCACTTCCCAGCTACAGAATCGAAACCGTCAGTGGTTCCAACCAGCTCGAGCATATTGCTCTGCAAGGTCTGCAACAGCTTTTCCAACAAACGGAGCATTTATTTATGGTACGTGAACAAATCGAATCACCAAAACCACACGCAGTTCACATGCATTGATTTTCAAAATTTCACGAACAAAAGCTCACTTTCAAAAGCCAGACGAACACTGCCCAATTGAAAATAAGGCACACACTTAGCAATCTGGATCTTATGAGTAATGATTCTATAGGGAAAAAAAAAAAATAACAGCTTTTATTCCTAATCTTATTTTCTAGAATCATGTGTTTTTATATATGTTTTCCCCAGATATAAAAATATTGTTGAAAATTCAGATTTCTAATAAAGAAAAAGGAATTCAAAGTCCATAGAAGTATCCATATAATTCAGTAATTATAAACTTATTAAAAAATTCTCCATACCAAAACATTTCTGTGGAAGAGCCTGGCTGATGTTTAAGAATATCTAACAACAGCATATAGTCCTGCTCCACTTCTTATTGCAATCTGTGAATATTTTTGTGTACACAATACACAGACAGTCTCTGTCTAGGCCATTACCAAAGCTAGTAAGTCAAGGGAAAAGCCAATTTTAAATCATAGCTTCAACTGCATTTACTTATTCATTTAGCACCTTCTTTTGTTGCTCTTCATGCATTTGTCATCCAGAATTAATTTTATCTGACCTTTACAAGGCTAACATTTTGATACTGCATCCTCCCTATTTTTTCTTATGAACTCTGAATTTTGCAAGTACTCCTGGGTTCCTCATAAGCCAGTTTCGTATGACACCCTCCTCAATTCCAGTAGTACTTCTTTCCAGTAATACCGGAGAATTGTAAGTACTGAACTATTTTTTTCCCCCTGAAGCTGACACTACTTAAAAGTAATTGCATTGCACAAAAAGAAAAAAAGAAAAAAAAAAGAAAATCAGATTTCTGAGTTAGTTTCAGGATTTTCATGATATCTGAAAACCAGGGAATCTGCTGGACATGGCAGGCTGATCGAGCTCACATTTCTTAACTAGTGTCTAAAGAATTCAAGCAGCAGCTTCTTAGTTTCATTTAGTAACATGTCATTTCAGTTACACGATTACACTAAACTGGTTATATTTTTGACAGATTCATTTCAGTTCTCAGAAATTAAAACACAAGAAATTATCATTTAATTCATTTTCAAAATCATTTAATCCCAACATTTCCCAGCTGCGTGCTGCAAAAACCTAAAGCTCATTTTTCATGAATGATTTCAAAGTCTGTCATTTATTAAGAGAGTAATGATTAAAAAGGTATGCTACTGCTTCTGTGGGAATAATTAAAGGGTGCGAAATTTAGTTTGATTTTGTTTATAAACTTCAATAGCATTTTTACCCAAGATTTATAGCTATGAATGCTTACTTTATACCAATCTAGACAAATACAGATATATTCAAAGCTACATATATGTTGCAAAGGGTATCTGCTCCCATCTGATTGCATTTTATTAACATGTTTCTTGTGTTACAGCTCATGTCACACTAGGTAGTGCCTTCAGTCTAAAATCTTAACTCCATCTATAGTTCAGAGCTGATCTCTATATCCGGCCTTCAGACATAAACATGTTAATCTCTCTTCCATATGCCTTCCTTACCTTATTCAAAATATTGACAGTATTCAAAGTAAAAAAACGGCCTTTGAAACAGCCCACTATTTGGCAACTCATGCCTGCGCTGAAGACAGTTTGACCCTAAATTGACAAATCTGAGCGCGTCCAAAACAAGGACTAATTGCAAGGAATTTACTACTTCCATGTTTCCTATCACCAATAAAACTGACAAAAATATTTCTGAACACAATGTACTGCCTTTTAAAAGTTTATTACTTGTCTGAGCAGATGACATTATCACCTCTCACTCAAAATGAGAAGAGTTGCAGTATCTAATTGTTACCAGCTACAGAATGTCTAAGTCCTCATTTATGAATAATGCAGCCTGGTTTGTGCTGTTCATTTAGCTGCCTGTTATTTACTTGTCTCTTAAGATGAAATTTCTCTCTTAACTTTAGCCTAAACTGAGCATCTTCACAAACATAATGTATTTTCTATACAAGGAAATATGAGACAGTGGAGATAATATGCCCTCCCGTGTGCTTTTTGTTTTGTTTTGTTTTTTTGCATCAGGAAAATAAATAGATCTTTTACCTTAATTAAATCTCTGACAAAGCAGTTTGTACTAAGAAGTTGACAGCCCGCAGTACAACTCTAAACTATAATTTGCTTTCGGAGAACATTCAATTACAACACAATGATATTGTTGCATATGAATATAAAATATTCCCAGATGTAATCAATTCAACATTGTTTTGAATGTTATTAAGCAATTTAATTTTTTAAGTAATGACTAATGAGCAAATACACCCATCACGTCCACTCATCTTCTCTGATCTGAAACATACAGGTCACATGCTGTTACAATTTGTAAGTGATGTTTGCAAGTTTGGTACTAATCTGAAGATTTAAAGATTTCATTTCCAGCTGTTAACATTGTATTGATCACACTGATGCAGTCAGTAGCAGTGGAGCAGTTATACAGTAATTCAATACAATAACACAGTAATTGTTAATGAGCACCTACTGAAGCAGCAGTCTCAGCAAGATCAATTAGCTACTTGCCAATTCTATCTCAGTTTGCAGACCTAAATCACTGCACTTCTGTAACTTCCCTCACAGAGTGCACTTTCTTGCTCTGCAATTCATCTTACAATAGTAAAGGCTTTATTTGCCACTTCACAGTGCTTCTCTAATTAGCCCAAGTTAAAAACAAGTCAGTTTACCATGAAAAGTTTTCATTAGATCAATTTAAATATTTTCTTTTAAATAGGACCATATGATCGCTTTCCTTACAAGCATGTTTTAAAAAGCTGCTGATGTTTGTATGTAAATAGTACAGTAACAAAAATAAGCAAGGTACATTCAAAACAAAGTAAAAAACAAAAATTATTAATTAGGTAATGGGGCAATTTAACTTGATAATATAGAGATCTGAAGGGCTGTTCAGAACATCTAGTACACTGTCCTATAAATGATAAGCAATTAGGCTTCACTCAGATATCTCCCAGTAATCCCAAATATAAACGGATTCAAGCACTAAAATCCTACAGAAACAGTTTGACTCAGAAAAGTAAGAGCTGCTAAGGCTCACGCAGCAGCAGGGAACTGGTCAGGAAAGATATGCACTAAATAACAGATGAACACCCAGGCTGCAACACTGAACTTCTGATGCTAATTATTCTCACACAAACACATCACGGGTGTCCCAACTTTCCAAACTGAAGTTTAGATTTCTCTAAATCAGCCAACAATATGCAAAACAGGAACACAGGAGATAAAGTTTTCCAAATTTTTCTCAGATAACTGTTCCATTTGTCCATTTTCTCAGGCCAATTCCAGATGCTGAGAAGGAATACATTGCCAAAAACCTGCAGAGAAATCTGATGCCGAGGACCATGCACCCCTTTGGGATATGAAGCATTACAGACTTCCAAAATAAATATCTTCCTTCTCACAAAAACAATAAATTATTCACTTAGCTTATGTTTTCCAAATATCTCAAACTGTCATTGCTTAAATCTTAGAGACCAGTACATCAGGTGAATGTTTAAACATTAACCTAATCGACCTGTCTGATCACAACTGGACTTGACAGACTAGATGAGAGGTAATTTAGGGAGTGAGATATGTTAACACAATGTGCAGCAAAACATCCAAGTCTCACTCGGGCATTGCAGCTTTGCAAATTTACATAATAACTGGCAGGCACTTGGTTTCTGCAGAATATTATAATTAGTTTCCCTTTCTACAGTAAAATTCTAAATTAATTAGAAAAATTAGTTATATAAGAACAGACCTAAGTCACTACATTTGTGCCAATCCATTCCATTCAGGCCACTGGATGCAGCAGTTGAATCAAATGGTTGATACAGGGTTGATTTACTTATTTTTCTTAGAAGGAATCTCTGGCAGCAGAGAATGATTTATAATAGCTGATTTCTAGCTAGTATGACTGAAAGAATAAGAGACAGTATGAACATGAGCTGCATAGCAACATATTTGTGTTTTCAGGAAGGGCAAGGAAAGAACACCAACCAAACCATAAGTCAGTCAGCAAAATCTCAAGTTCCTAGAAAGATAATGGAGCAAGCCATCTGAGATGCTGTGTTCAAGAACATCAAGGACCATAAGTTATTTGGAAGTGTCCAACAAAAAAAATTAAAAAAGGCAAAGCCTGCCTGACTAACCTGAAGACTGGGAAACACTGGGTTGTATTAGCAAGTCCAAAATCAGCCTGGTTTAAAGGACCTTCCTCTCAGTGTTTCACAAATTATAAATAAATTCATAAATAATATGCATTATATATCCACTATATGGCTTGGGGATTCATGCTACTGCTGCTGGTAGTTCTCAGCTAATTATATTTTCCTCAGCTCTGTCATTCCTTTAATACACTTAAACTTTCTATGGATTTTCCTTATAAAACAAAAAAGCTAGGAAAATAATATAAGTGTATACACCAAAGTCTGACATTTACATTTCCGTGTATTATGGAGTTTTTATTACTGGTTGCTTTTTCTGCTTTGAATGAATACGCTTGCGCTAGAAGAATCATAGCACATTACCTCCATTCATACTATATTAGTTCAAAAGAATAAAAGCCAAAAATAATTAGCATCAAAGATTTCAGATTTAAAAAGAGTGAGCACAATGCATTCCTTGTGCTATTCCTCTGTACTGTACTAGGAACTCTGTAATATTCCATCATTACAAAATGTGCTTGTGAAAGAATATAAAAATAGGCAAACAAAATAAAGACCAAAACACTCAAGCTCAGAACACATAGTGCACAAAGTACATTCCCATTGTATTTGCCCAGTCATTAGCTATCTGTTTGCATTGTATATGGGGAAGTGCAAAGTAAACTGGAAAGCTTGCTTGCGTAGTCACTGACATCAGTATTGTATGGTTATTAGGCATTGGACAGCCTTTTGCAAAAAGCTTTTATGATTTCAAACCTTTCTAAAATAACAGACATGGATTAACTGTGAGAACTGAGACATTTCCAGCCCTCGTTGTCCTGCTTCCCCTAATTAATGCTGCTCGGTACGGTAGGCACAGGCTCAGGTGTTGTGTGACAGGGGTAATAAATGCTCACATCTTCCGCTAAAAGAATATTCTTGAATTTCAGTGTGTGATAACTTCAAATCAAAAAACACAGAGCACAAGACGATGTATTTTTCTGTTAGTGAAGAGCTATTATTTGCCTCCCATGTTCATCCCCTAAGTATGAAATAATGGAAGCAAAAGCGGCCATGGCTATAAAGGATACGCCCTAGATCTGCTCATGATCTCTTTTAGTAAGCTGCAGCTCATGATGCACGGTGCAGATGAGAAAGTGGGGGAAAGAGTTCAACAAAGCCAGAAGAAACAGTAGCACGAACACAACTCATTTGGCCCTCAAAGAAACCTTATAGAAACGATTCAGTATTATCTTTAGCATAGAACGCAGACACGACACTGGAACAGAACAGCTACACCAAACATTTTTGCAAGCATAAGAAAGAAAACAGTTTGAAGGGAGCATGCATGTGCACATCTTCCAAAAATCAGTTTTTGGTGTTATTTCTTATCTAAAAAATGTTCAGTCAATAAAAATCACCTACATGTGAAGCTAATGACTGTCATCAACTTCCACGATCAAAGGATACCAGCAGTGCAGCACCACTCACATAATTAATTCCAGCTTGAAATCTTGGGAAGAACAGGACTCTTCCATCCCCTTTCCTCACCCCACCCCAAAGGAAAAAGTAATCTTTATACAGTCAAAAAAATAAATCTTATTCCATCTTGGAAATGCATTAAAACCATATTTATTCATTGCTTATTTTCAAAGTTCAAAACTGCAGCCGTGTTTCTCCATTGTTTTTCCTTCCGATTTATGTATCCCTAAGGTTCCAGAATGCACACGTGTTGCCACTTCATTCAGAGGAGAAAAAAGGCATGTTGCAATAGGATTGCTTTTAGACACATCAGCTGTGATGTGACTAAATTCTAACAACTTTGAAATTTTTTTACATAAGCCATCTTCCCCAACTGCTCTGACTTTTTTTAATATGCTAAGAATTCTGGCAGAAGTGAACACGGATCAGAAAATTTTGCAACTGTCTGGGGAAAGCAATGATGAATGTGCATGCTCCTCAGTGTTGGGGCTGCCCAGAATGTAGCAAGGAATTTGCCTGTATACCTTTGCATAATCTGTCAGTGCTGTAAGGACTAAAGCTATTGCACAATACAGCCTTGTGCAAGCAAATTCTTACGACTCCAGCATTTGAAGTGGGTGTAAATTGACAATTCTTAAAACCGAAGGCCTTCCTTTATCCCCCAAAAGATACCAAAGCAAGGGGGAAGATGGCCTTTGTTTTTTGTCCAAAATGATGCCTACACTGTATTCAAGTAAACATTTGTAAACTTAATGTCCTGTGGGATTCCTTTTTAGTCAGCGGATTTATACCAGAGGTGACTTCATTTGTGATATAGAAAGGATTTGTGTTAAGTTTTTGTTTTGGTTTATTTGTTGTTGTTTCTTTAGAGAGTGATACTTGGAATGACTTTTCTTGTTCTATCATTGCTGCTGGTAAAGATAAACTTTCCTTCTCAGGAAATACATCCTTTGTATCATTCATTCTCTATGGACAGATTACACTTTCACTGAATAAATCTAAAGCAATCTGAAAAGGCTTCCCTCCCTTTGCTTGCGCAGAGTGTGAATGCAATGGAAACACATGTGCATTTAACTCAACTACCACAGCTCCATAGCTTGTCACCAGCAAGGCAGTCTGAACATCCAGTAGGCAATAAAACAGCAGTCTTTCCTAATGTTATTCCCCAGCTTTTAGGGCTTTTCAGCTTTTCTTCCTCATTATTTCAGAGGTGAATTTTAAGCACTCACTTTGCTGCTGGCTGAGGTATGGCTCACCACAAGGAACAAAACAACCTATATATTGACTCTTCTGTCACCAGCAACATTTATACATATATAATAATCCATGCTCCTCAAAATCTGTGCTATAAATACCCTCCTCAGCCACTCAACCTAACTACTGCAGAACCAAGTCCAGATTAAGGCTTGCATTGCACAAACTGAAAATTAGCACTCATCCCTCTTTGTAAATTACCAAACAGCCACCAAGGCAGTTAGCACAAGACTACCAACCAAGGTCAGCATAAACCTTTTAGCATATAAATACACAGGAATACATTCTTAATACTACAGATAGCTTTTCAAGTCTGATACAACCAAATAATTTCCACAGGTATAAGCGACCCTTCATGTGTTCCAGCAGCACTCCAGCCTGATGGATCAGAGCAGGACTACCTGCATGCAGAACTGAAGCACACAGCAAAGCACTGGAACATTTGCAAGCAAGCATACATTCTTCCAGACCACGTTTTAAAATACCAGTCAAAAGGACTTATTTCCTTATTACTAAAAATATTAATAATGATGCTTGACTTTTTAAGAGCAAATTAAAGCAAAGCTAACCAATTATGACATTGCACAGGCTATAAATCCCAATAGGAAATCAAACCTCCATTTTATGTAACATGTAAAAATGTTTTATTTAAGACGTTCTGAAATTTTAACTACTTGGCAGCAGTCTGATGAGTAAACAGATTTTCTTTGGCAACGCACGCTTGTACAGTTAGAAATGCACTTCAGTCTGATCGCAGCATCACTTACAAACACTGACGAGCACATTTCAGTAGCAGCTTTTCCCTCCTCCTTTCATTCAGACAACAATGCATACTACCACCACACACACACCAGAAATCCACTTTTGCAGTATCATGCTGCACGTCTGTAAATGCTTCAGCAGTTTTCATTGTACAGCTCTAGCATGCATCACTGTAATTCTCTACTGTACTCCAAAACAGATATACGTTATCTGCACTGAAATTTCTAGCAGCTGATATTATTAAGCCATCTCAAGTTACCTAGCTGTGATGTTTGGAAGAGGTAATAATGAGGAATATCTTCATCATGGGATCACAGTGGAGCTTTAATTATTCCTGCTTGCTGCTTTTTGTTGGACTGTTTGAATATATTCAATACAAAATATTTGATCAGTTTAACAGAAGAAGCATACTGTTCAACTTCATGACTTTGTCATGGCGGTTACTCCACTGCCTAACCAATGCTTTGTGCATGGCACAGAATATTACATCTGCATCTTTTAACTAAATCAATTCCTGATAAACCAATGTTTTTAAGCACAGGAGGCCAACATAATGAGTTTACATAATCACAGAAGCCAGACTACTTTCTCTAAGTTATAGCTGTACATCCCAGACATATGAAAACACTGAATTTAGTAGAAAGAAGACTGAAGCATGGTTTAAACTAATTCTAAACTCTTTTCTTCAGCAAGCCATCCCATCTTTTAACAGCATTCGCTCTTGGGCAAGTTCAGCTCACAGAAGAGAGAAAAAGAAGAAAAAAAAAGGAAATGAATTTTGATTCCAAATGTTAATTTTATTATATTTCAAAACAAATCATCCCTATATTTAATTTGTAAGCCATGAAACATACCACTGTTAACCATGAAAGCACTGTTATCTTGGAAAAAATAAAATACTCTCAAAGCCCATATTAAGAGAATCTTTTAAACAACAGCTTAAACTTCTCGTTTCCATAACAAATCAATGTAAAAGATGCTCTCAAAACAACATATGGACGTACGCACACAAAATCTTTTCAGTTACATAGTTATGCAGAGCTGCTACAGAACTTCTGCATAAAATTCTGCTATCTCTTGCATTCAAAAGTACTGTGCTGATGCTTTCAGGTGGTCTAAAACAGTTTATTTGAGGAATTTTGAAATGTCTGTCCTGCCAAAGTGAACTAAATGGCTTGATGATCTCAGTGGTTCAATTACTCTTCACCAGAAAATTTCAGAACAGATTAATACTAGTAACTAATATCACTGGCACTATGATGATTCTTTCTCTTTCAGCACTTTCCTTTGAAAAAGTATCACAGTGATTATGTACTTTCATTTCTTAAACAGACAATCTATCAAGTATGAACGTTAAAAGGAAAACTTGGAAGATGTTACAATTACCTTTTACAAGTACCTGATAATTGCTCTTTCTCATTACTGAAACATTTGAAATAAAAAAAGAAGCCTGCAGTACTGTTATGATAAGTCTCATGAAGATGAACATTTCTGTAATTCAGGACATATACCGAGGTTACCAAATACAGACATCTTGGAATAACAGAATATAAACAACAGGTATACTATATAACAAATATATATATATTTGTTTGTTTTTTAAAGGCCCTTTTTGAACGAAAGCTATATAGGAGAAAGTATGAAAAAAGAAGGAACTATATAACTACGTAGTCATACAAATGGCATTTAAGATTAAAGGTTACAAAAATTAAATGACCTTTTCTGATCCTCTGCCAAAGACCCACCACAACTGTGGCTTATTTTTCTGAGGGTTGTGTAATGTCTACGACTGTGTTGCCTTGTATAATTTCCAGTAAGGCAAGACACAAAATAATTAATTTGCATTTTTGAAGAACTAATGGATAGTGAATATCCCACATTCTGCTTATAACTCAAAAATGAGATTCCTTCTTTACTGTAGCTTTTACTTTTTGATGTGGCGTGGGTGCAATTTTAAAATGATTCACTGCACTGAAGAAATCTGAGTACCCTAAAACGTAGCAATACATTAGGACACAATTACCTTAAGCTGTATCAGCCAAAGTTACAACTTTACTCTAATAGCTGAGTGCTAAATAACTTCATTTATCTCTCTTCATATACAGTAAGCTCTGATTATACTTGTAATACAAAGTAATAAGCCCTACAAGATTCTGAAAAGGTTACTGAAAAAAAAAAAAAAGAAAAAAAAAAAACAGAGAGGGAACATAAAATTGGAGAAGCCTCCTTTGTAGAAAACCTTGAAACATTTTTTTTTTATACTATATTGATTTGATTCATAATACTGTAATAGAACACATTCTTGATATTTTCTTTGCCCAAAGCCATTGTATCTTTCAGGTATTTATTGTTGGGTTATTCATTGGTATGCAGCACAACCAGTGAATCAAGGAAGGTGCAGAAAAGCAAACCACTGTAGTTTCTGCTGTAAAGATCTCTAGCTTTCAAATGTCATGCATGTGCAGTCAATTAAAGAAAAAAATTAACAGAGGGGACAACTATGGCCAACCATCCCCAGGCACTGACTAGTAAATTATTAAATATTAAATATATATATTAAATATTAAATATATTATATATATATATTCAAATTGAAATCATAGTTCCACTGACCTCACTAGTTGAGCCTAGGCTTTCACCTTCAGTGAATTTGAGCCAAGTCTGCAGTGCCAGAGACACAGAGGGGAGCGAGAGGATGCAACGTTCAGGTAATGGCTTTGAAATCTCAGCAATTTGCATTTCCTACCACCTCCCTACCTAGGAGGGTTTTTTAATGTTACCTCTAGCAGAGAGCTATGTTTTATCCAAATTCCTTCCTCTTCAGCAATTCCCTTAACTGAGGATTGTCATTTCTTTAAAAAGTAAATGAGAAATTGTACTTTTTCACCAAATGATGAGAGAGAGGGAAACACCCCCTGCTTCTGACTCCTGTCCAAGTCAGTAGGTACACTCAGACATCAAAGAGACTGCACAATCATTTGTTCATGCTTAGTGCTTCTACAAAAAGCAGTTGCTGATCAGAACTCCGCTAACCACAAAATGGACAAAAGGTACTTCCCTCAGTGAGTGTGCTCATTCACAGTGAGCACAGTATTATTTGCATTTGTAGCTCAGGAACAGTTCCAGATGCGTGCATCTACTTTTCCACAGTCAGATCTTCCATATAGAAGGAACATGTGCGTTTGGCTCTTCACAGAGAAACTGTTTAAGTTTCAAACTGTTTCACCCTGTGTGTTTTATAAAATGTTTGGTACAATAGAAGAAGACCTACTTTTCTTCCTGACTCAGTCATGTCTAATATTAAACACTCATCAATTTTTGTTCCTTGTGAGAAGCGTGCAGGCAGAACAGTCCGTGCTGTATGTGTCTCCAACCTTATTCTGTGCTTAGATCAGTACTGTGCAGCAGTAACAAACACTGCTTTCCATAAAGCTGCCTTTCAAGATCCCTCTTCCATAGCAAAGAGCACAACTACAGAAAGCATCCACAGGCACTGCCTAGACATAGCGCATGAATCACGCTTACCCATAGGATAGTAACTCACGTTCATTTGTTTATGCTGGTATTACACTGAGTGTATAATGGACCTCTTGCAGTCCACAGGATTGCTGCAGATAAGGTGACAGGAACAGAGGGGCTTGCAGGGCTATTTCCCAGTGATGCTGTTCTTCTCATGCAACTGAAATTGGTTGATTTGTTTTTCTCAGGAACTAATTTTCAGTTTACATTTGCTACTCAGGAATTTTTAATTGCTTTTGTGGCTTTTTAATTGCTACTTCCCTACGTGACAGTGATGAATACATGTCTGCATTCAGAATGCCTATTGGACTAAAAAGACATTTCAAAAGTTCTTTCTCTGGGTCTATTTAAGCTTCTATATAAAAATTAAGCATTGCCACCACTTATCCTACAATCATATGTCCATGCTTGAGACCTGAAGCTAGTGAACACCTGAGCACTAACTTGAACTGTGGCTGCACACAGTGCTACACAAGCAGTTACCTACTCAAGGATAGTCTATGTTTTAAAGGCAACAGAATTACAGTTTCTATTTGTCTCCATTAAAGGTAGCTAACAGCAAAAGTATAAAAATTACACAGCACTTTAGAAGGGCACTGAAGCGTCAAAGAGTTCAAGAGGACCTTTTTATACCCTTTCTTATTAGTATATTCAGTACAGAACTGAAATAATTTGATCTTGAGTACATACATAAAACACCAAACATGCTGTTTTAGAGGCCTTTTGTGTATTAATTATAGTAGACCCCTGTGAACAGGAAAAAAAACAATACTGCTTATATTAACAGTATTTTAAAACCTTCAGTGAGTCATTAGCATGGAAGTACAGATTTTTCTTCGCTTTGTTGTATATTTTTCCTCTTGACCCTGCACAGATTGTTATATGTCACAGACCACTCTATTCCAGTCACTCTACTCTGAGCTATGACCATTGCTGCAAACTCAACAAGCCAGTCATTTCCAATGATCATATGAATGGTACAAAACAATACGCTCCTATGAATCGACACTCAGTAACCCCAAACGTACCCATTACAACCCCAGACACAATCATTAAAGCATATAATCATAGAATATTCCACATTGGAAGGGAACCACAATGATCACCAAGGCTCCACAAATGACCATCCAAAAAATCAGAACTTGTTTCTGAGAGCACTATGCAAATGCTCCTTGAACTCCAGCAGCTCCGGGCCATGTCCACCACTCGTTCCAGGGCCTGACCATCCTCTGGTTAAGAACCTTTTCTTAATCCCCAACATGACCCTCCCCCTGATGCAGCTCCACACCGTTCCCCCAGGTCCTGCTGTTGTCATCAGGGAGCAGAAACAGTGCCTGACTCTCTGTTCACCTCATCAGGAGGCCAAAATGAGGTCTCCTCCCAAACACTAAACTACCAAACTCCACATTATTCTCCACCATGGTTTACCAGGGTGCCTTAGTACTGATGCTCCCATAACCTGTGGCCAATAAAGAACTTTAGCATCCACAAAAGTGTTTTGAGATGATGATGAAGGGAAAAAACTTCAAGCATCCAAGAAGCCTTCTATAGCTATTAACACACTCACAAATGGAAGAACATTCATAACTACACTGTTACTGTGGGCTGATAGGTATGGCATCATAAACTGCTGTTCAACAGCAATTCATAACTCATTCTCAAGAAAAGATAATGCCAAACACAATAATAAAACAAACAAAAAAATGCAGGTTAAACATAGCATTGTTGCCTTGTAACCAGAGAAGTTAAATATTAGTATAAAATATTAATATAACAGTTATTAATTACTTTTCACATCTGCCTTAATCATAGAATGGCTTTAGTTGGAAGGGACCTTCAAGATCATCTACTTTCAAATCCCTGTTGTGGGCAGGGCTGCACCGCACCAGCACAGCTGCCCAGTGCAACATACAACCTGGCCTTGAATGCCTCCAGGGATTGGGCACCCACAGCTCTCTGGACAGCTGTGCCAGTGCCTCACCACTTCCAGAGGAAAGAATTTCAGCCTATTATCTAACCTAAATTTCTCCTCTTTTAGTTCAAAGTCATTCCCCTTGTCCTGTCACTATTAGACCATGTAAAAAGTCAGTCCCCATCCTGCTCATCAGCTCACTTCAAGTACTGAAAGGCCACAATGAGGTCTCCCTGGAGCTTTATCTTCTTCAAGCTACACAAGACCAGTTTCCTCAACTCAGACACCCTCAATTCTGTACATCAACAGTCCTGCCACAGATTGCCTTTATCAGAGTAGAGTCACAGTTTCAAAGGACTGTAAAGCCCATTTAAAATGGCAGGGATTTTCTTCTTATTAATTTGAATTAAGTAATGAACTGGCAATTTGACATGGTATAATATAAAGGTCTGCTCTGTAGCAGCTCTAACATTTACCTAAAAATACTAACTGAAGGCCTCATATTTTTGATGTGCTCCTAAAACATTATTAGTTTTGTTTACGTACTAGTTAAAAAGGCTGATGTAACTGAACTCCGATACACTATTAGTGGGGAAAAAATGGAAAAAGAACCACCACATCACAGAGGAGAAAACACGAGATATGCAGTCATGGAAGGTTTTTTGCCCTCCTCACTGTTTGGAGGGAAACCCCCTCATTTTAATCACTCTGTGGGTTATCTGAAATGCATGGTTAGGATCACAATATGGTTCTAATCAAAGCAGCTTGAATTAAATTTGAACTTTTGCAAGTGCAAACTGTACCTTAGAGTAAGCATAAACACAAAATATTTCCTTTCTCTTCAGGAGAAATGTCTAACAGTTAGAGAGATCAACATGCAATCTGGGGTTAGTGCACAGCAAAGAGAATTTTAATTCTGCCTCGGTGGCCAGAGTTTGGGCTCTTCTTAGTATTAGCATATGGGAGGCCAAACACATTGTTCAAATATATAAATCACAATGAGTGAGTGCAGATCCATCAGCAAGACAATCCTGGAGTTCAGCCTCAGGCTTATGAATGATTGCATGCCAAATTAAATATCAGATCATGGGAAAAGTGTCCTCAATAAAAACACTATGAGAATACTTAACATTATACACTCTACTGATTAAGGTGAATCCAACACTTGTCCAAAAGCCAAACTTAAATATTCCATTTGCCTGAACAGCTACGACTCCTGATGTATTATAGCGCTATGTATTGTCCTGGAATAAACTCCTTGTGCCTATCCAATAATTTGTGTAAGGAATGAGCAAGCTCCACACTTACATAGCAGGAAGAACAGCTCATACAGAAGACCATCTAATAGGCTTTTGCTGCATCTGGAAGAAATGCTGCCCCCTGCCTAACAGATCGCACAGCTGAAAGCAGGACAGAAGCACTGATGTGAAAGAAGGGGGCTGTTGAGCATCAGTGACAAAAGCACCTATCTGAAAACAAATTACACGTTACTTGAAAATAAATAACTCTACAGAATGCATACAAGTTAACATTAAATTTTAAAATCATTCTTCTCTCAGTTTAATGCCTTCCTAAAAAGTGACAGACCTTGCTGGGTAGTTCACACCATGAGTGTTTGCCAGGAGAGACAGGTGGACTAAATTAGCACACGTCTGTCAAACCCAGCTATACCGTGTCACTTGGTGAACTTTGATCACGTATCAACAAAGCCATTTCCTCCCAGAAGAGTACTCCATTTAAATGTACAGGTACAGTGATAGTTTCTCCGGATTTCCTGCAAAATGCTATAAAGCTCAAACATCTTGAAAGCTTAGAAAAGGATGTTGCTACTTTTATTTGCGGAAAAGTAGAAGCATCAGTGGAAAAAGATGAGATTTAAATAAGCTATTAAAATGGTTCCAATATGTTCAGCTACTTTAGTGCTAAGAACTGAATTAACAAGGTTTTTCTATGATCTCTTCTACAATACAAACATAACTGCTAAATCCAAACTTAGCCATTTTGTCTCTCTTCCAGAATTAAAAGTTACTAACTGCATGACTTTACTGATATTTACTGCTGATTCCCATACTGAAACACACTTTATTATAAAATGGCAACACTGAATCAAAAAAGCCACAGGAGTTCATAAGGCACATGATGCTGGACTACAGAAAAGCAAATGACAGAACCATCCTGACTTCTAAATTTGTATACTACCTGGAAGCCACAGATTGTTAAGGATGTAATCTAATGTCATTAGCAGATAACTATTTACCTGAAATCAGTTTCACCCGCAAAACACAATGGGCACATTAATATATTTGATTATTTTGTAGGAATTGGTTGTACTCATATATTAATGTTTGATTTTGGAGTGGAAAGCACAGCGGTAGAACACTTATGGGACAGATGTGAGCTGGTGTGTATGCTCCATGAAGGGAGATTTATTCACATGCACTGTGAAGAATCACTTAAAACTCTACTGGTGTCTTTGCTCCCTCACTTACTCAACACTCATAATGAGGCAGATCTTATTGCTTCTCAGTGCCTATGGAAACTGCCAAGCCCACTCTTGCTTCCACCTCCCTAGACACAAAGAAAAGGAACTGCTTTAACCTCCATCAGCAGTTAGGATATTCACAGTGTGTGGGAAAGTCTTGCTCCAAACCACAGCTTTTAGACAGCATGAACCCAAAACCACCTGCTTAGTAGAGCACACTTTTACTGGATGGGAATCCTTGTCCAAATGTTTATGAGCAAGATTCAGGCTTGGGTTATTCATTTGCAAGCAGTGCATGGGGAACAGCAGGGTTGCATTGTGCTGCCTCATGCAGTAAATGAGGCTGTTCCCTAAAAACAAGAGGAGTGCATACAAATAAAAAACACCAGCAGCTCTTAATATGTGTGCAGTCTCGCAGGGATATTTTCATTAAATGTTTCACAGAAGTTGATTACAGAACTTCAAGTCAAATTGCTGATTAATAATACATTCTGATTTTTACTGAGCTTACAAACTGGACTAATCACACATACCTACCTTCCATTTACAATTATAAAGACCATGTCTGGAGGTAAATTTTATACACCCTACAATTTGAGTACTTCATTTTACACGTTAGATGAGGAGTTGGGGTTTGTCTGTGTTTAAGGACTTAGGAGTTTTATATAATACAAATAGATGACTGTGTCTGCAGTTCACTATTTGGCTATATTCAGTTCATTACACCACTACTTTCTGTACTGAATTTATTTCAACCAGAACAGAACACTCCCTTGTCATCTGAGCAGATAACAGATGTCATTGTTATTATTACTCTTTTTGCTTGTGTTTCAGAAAAATTTCACGTATTTTCTATATTATCAAAATCTGCTGAAGACATTTGAAGCATTCCAATAATTCAGTCTTGCATAACACCAATTGCTTCCAGTGTACAATGCAACAGAAGCTGGGGGCTCACTGAATCATCTATATTCATATCTTATAAACACAATGAGCACCGTCATATACCTGCCCATGTCTTTGACTCAAGACACTGAATAAAACTTAAATATGGGAAATGTCATGAAAACATTCTAAATGCCTTATTAGGAAAAAATATTTCCAGTATTATAGGTTAATTTCTTTATGTTCTGATTTTCTATTCCTTCAAATCACTGCACTTCTTCCACTGCATTATAAAGTATTTTTTTCTCATCTTGAATTTACTTCCCTGTGTTTATTCCAGCTTTTCTTTATATTTTATACCAACATTTCCTAGATCATCCCCCTAGTGACACAAATTTATGTTGCAATCTATAAAACCAGGCTTTTATAGCCTGTGATTCCTGATATGTTGACTAAAAGCATGAAAGCAACAAACAAAATTTAACAGAAGTGAAATACTGACACAATGTTTTATTTACTTTCTTACTGCTTATTGTGACAGTGTAAAAGCAAGATTAAAAACATAAATTATTAAATCTGAATTCATATGTATGCAAGCTGAATGACTGTATTCCTGTACATATATGTTTCTGCATGCTGTTTTCTTAAGCCTCCATTTTATATTTAGTCCAGGATCTTTTCATTTACCTAACTCCATGAAATGGACCTCAACAGCAAAAAAGTCTGCACATTATGAAAAGCTGTCCAAACTGGCTTGTTCTGAGTCATCTTTGTAGTCAATTTGGAAAAAAGAGTTTGAGTCATTTTCTTTTATGTCTCGGAATGACTGGAGAATTCTTCCAAACCCTTCACTTCCATAATCAAATAGTGTTAACATTTTGTACCTTGAGTTCTTCCAAATTCTTAGGAGTTACCCATTCCTCTTTATCTCAACAATCAATTCAGAAGGTAATTTGTTTCAATACATATTGTGAAAATGAAATCGTTTAAATACAAATGAATTTCAATTGCACCAGAAAAATTGCTTTCAACACAGATAGACTTGAAGAGAGGCTTGCAACCTGTTCATTAAAACTAGATTTTCAGTGGCACCAGCACAAGATTCAATGCTATTTATCATAATTACAAAATAAACTCCCACAGAGCACCTCAAGTAATTAATTAGTTCCAACTGCAGTATGTAAACCCCTAATGCAGACACAGATGAGTGATTTGAAACTCAAATTTGGACTCTCAAATATTTTTGGAGTTCTGCATTGTAATCATTTCTTCTAAGAACCACAAAGAGCCATGTAAGACTGCTACTGCTTCACTGAGGAAAAAAACAGTTTAACTTCAGCTTATGAGAAGAATGAAGTAATGGAACTGTTTACAATTTGGGTGGTTTAGATATTCCAAAGACATAACATGCAATGGCATTTATTTCAAAGAATCTGAAAGTATAAATTTGGGAGGGTGATATTTTCTTTTGCTCTGAAGCTGTTACATCTTTGAAAGGCATTCCTGGACATTTCAACTTCTCTTTTTTTCCTGAAATACTTCTCACAAAAATAGCTCACCTAATAGTTTCTCCTAGTGTTACACAGTAGCAGGAAATTACCCCACTTACTGCAGATTAAGTCTTATTTTGCAGTGGCAAAAGGAAATAAAAAGCACCACCAACCCAAACAGAGAAAGATTACTATATCCAATTTTATATACAGAACTGAACAACTGAAAAAATAAGATCACGTAATTCAATCCTCTGATACGTGTTATTTCATTGAATTTGCTGGGATCGTTCCCCTGATTAATGTTAATCTTTTGTAAGTCAAACCCCTGTGCAACTTCGAGAAGCACATGATATCTTCTGGAAGAAGACCAGAGAAGTGAGCTCTGTTCTCCTGTAATCAAATGCTCAGGGTCAGAGTAGCTGCCAGGCAATAAGAAAAGAAGCCACACTACTAAAACAGAAGCCCACAATTAAACCAGAACCTCCTCTGTTCCTACAGAACTGAATACCTTCTTTTTTATATTTGTTCAAGTCTCCTACAAAAAAAACCACATTGCTCCACCTTGTTATTCTATAGACAGCAATGAGATAACATTCTTCTTGAGCCACATATGTTATCTACACACACAAAAATATATACTTCTGCTGGTGCATTCTGCTGTAATTTTATTGATGTGACTTATGCAACAATCTTCCTAAATGAAATTTCAAAAAACTTAAACCACTCAAAATTTACTAAAGTATTATCCATTTTTTTCAGTAACTTAAATAATACCTATAGAGAATGGGGGGTAAATCTCAAAGACTCATGTGACACAGTCTTACTGTGTTTGCAAGATCAATGACAGACGGTTTCTGCTAATTTCCTATGTTTATTTTCAGTCCTAAAAGAAAATAGTAACTACCGTTTCTGGAACCATAACACAATCTTCCCACATCTAGTCCCATCAAAAGCAGGAATCAACTATGCATTGAATGAACAAGCACTAAAAACAAGGAAATGAAAAAAAATCAAGCCATTAGTCAGCACTCATGCCATAAACCTTACCCAACACAAACATTTCCTACACTAACTACAAATTTCCCCAGCAATTTTAACTCTGTTCTCCACAACTTACCAATTTCTAAATACATTCTCTGCCAAATTGCTATCACTTCTCAGAACAGTAGTACGGCTCTTCTAAAAGAGTTTCAATAAAGAAGGACTAGAAAGGTGACTTGAACAACAAAAAAGAATATTACACTCTGTATTATGTCGATTCAGTGCTGATTACGTTCTGCGGTCGAGCAGTTTATATTTACTTTCTCAAGTCCATCAGAAATTTAGCAGAACAGCTTCCGGAGTTCAAAGTAGTGTGCACATTCTGTCATATGAAGAAGCTACACAGAAACAGCAAACTCCAACAACTGCATACTGTACCAGTGCCAACTCAGAATTCAATTCTAAACACAAAAGCTATTTTTTTTTCAGATTTACATGACATCTTTCTCAAAACAGTACAATTCAAAAGGCTTTTAAGGAAATGTTCTTCAGATTTCCAAGAAATTTTCAACCACATCCAAATTTCAAACACTCTCTTCTAATACGTCATGTATTAGAACCACAAATAAGAGCTTGAGCTCTCATACAAAAAGGGCACCTGTTTTTAGAGGAGGGAATGAAGTTTAAGCCCTTGCTAAAAACAGAATCCTAGCATTCTCTGACATGTCTGATATGTCACATAAAGCATAATAAGATTTAAGGCCTTCAGTGTAAAGTTAGCTTTCTAATGTGTTACATCTCAGAGCAAAAGATAAATTTGGAATAAAAGAAAGAGATGATGACATTTTAAAAAAGAGACCACCTATGAATTAGTTTCAGATGAGCCTTTCAGTACCATCTCACTGTTGAAAGCGATCTTTATTAACTTCAGCCCTCTTTCAAGTGATGGTGATAAGTTACAGCAGGATTACTACTTTGGGTTTGGATTTCTTTGCCTGTTACACTGCATGCTCAGCAGAACTGCTCCATTCATAAGGACCTCAACTTTCTACAAAAGAGATCAATGCAGCAACCTTCAAAAGCAATCTTAAATAATAAATCATTTGCAAAAAAAATGCAAAACATAGCAACTTAAATTGGAACACAGATGGCAGCTACAAATACAGAGATCTGACGAAATGGTTATCAACCATTGCAAGAATGAAAGACTTCTAACATCAAGGATTAGTTTTTCCTGTAGTTCAGTTTCTTTTGTACAATTGTTTGTTTCATAGTCCTCTATTAAATCTCCATTTCTTTCTGACAGTATATCACACCATCATCTTTATTTTGTCAGTGAGGCAGCAATGATGAGGGAAAAGTGGGACTGCAACCTGCCTCTGTAAGGTAGGTTTTACCACAGACACAAAGACATCACAGATATAGAAAGAAAGCCATCAATTAAGAGCATGGGTGTTCAGTCTTCTAACTTGCCTGGGCCACATTGAGTAAAGAGAAATTGTCCAGGGCTGCATACACAAGGTCGTTCCAAAAGTAAAACCTCCTACTTATTTCCATGGAAACAACAACTGCTACAAAGAATTCAATACCACTATTTGATAGAGCAAAGTCTCAGCTCCAAAACAAGATTTTTCAACATAGTCACCACCATTAGCTCTGCACTTTAGCCAGTGATGAACAAGAGCTGCATGCAGCTCCCATAAAAAAAGCGTCAGAGGAGGTGACCTACTCTCACTGTCACCACTGCTGCAATGCACCACGCACCACCTCACTGTGCTCCCATCCACTGCTTGGTCTCCATCAATGCTCAGCAAGCGTCAGTCAATGGGTGTCATTTTTTCCAGATGGAGGAATTCAATGACACACGTTTGCTCCGTGCACACTTCCATGTCAGACACCATTGTGTTAGACTGCCCTTCTGCTGCCACCTGCAGCACAGCAACAAAATGGTACAGAATAGTGGTGGGAAGGTTCAACTTCTACTGCCATATGACCAACATCTGCCTCTGACACTGTGGGACAATATAATAAAACAGAAGGCATAACTTTCGGAGTAGCCTTCCTAAAATACATAATATAATTGATATATATAAGTAACAAAACTTATTTCAATCTTAATTATTTTTTATTAGAACAAAAAAAGAGAGCAACAAAAACACAGAACTAGTGGGATATGTGACACTGTTTTTGTGAAACCAGTGCATCAATATCTGGTCCGATGTCAATGGTTGCAATTTCTAGTGAGTTCTCAGCGCTCATCAGAGATTTTTAATGAAATTTTATTCTTCCCACGCTCCATCCTTGAAAAAAGATGTTTACAAATGTGTGTACTGCCAAAAAGCAATAACAAGAATACGGTGTGATTGAGAAGTAAGGAATGTTTTTCTCTGCTAAGACAAGCCTTAGCAAAGTAGAGAGATGAATAGATTTTTGAGTTTAATACCTGATTGCTACTCTATACTCTTCATCTGAAAATTCCCAAGTAATGTATTTACGTCAACTGAAAATGGAGTTTCAAATACACAAAAAAAAAAGATGACTTTTTATTACAATCTTGAAACCTATCGTTACATTCCTTTATCAGAATGGAAAGTGGGGCTGCATATTTTTTGCTGTCCAAAGGACTGTGTTTAGCCAGTGAATCAAAATACATCCAATTATTTGCTATAACTGAAGCTGGCACTGCACTGCATGCTCCCCATGCCCCGATTTCAGCTCAGACAGCATTAATAGCATACCAATTGGCTGCTGGTGAGTGGTGGGTGCATCCCTGGGGCTGGGCCAAGATACTTACTGGGGCACAGTCACAGAGGCAGCTGGCACAAGGCAGGGGCTGGGCTACAGCGCCAGCTGTGCCAGGCTTCATGAGGGCCACAGGTTGCACATGCCCGAATTAGAGCTTAACCCAATTTCAGAAACATTCAGAAGGCTCCCTGATTGCTCTAATTAGAGAAACACTATGCACTGAGGTTGGTCAGCCTCGCCTACAGCTCTGGAACAGTAGGCACTTAAAAGGTGAAACACTACAAGTTAATTAAAATAAAACGATTATAAGATTAGCAAAAATGAAAAGGCAAACTAACACAGCAGGTACTCGCATTACCCTGACATAAATTCTATTCTGGTCAGTTTAACATGTCCAAAGGCTGCAAAGCCAGCAGCTGGCTTAGACCCATCGGTTCCTCCAGCAGCCAGCTCCTCCAGTTGATTCTCATCCATAGGCACACACACATATTCCTGGCTCCTTTGTCACTGAACCTACCCCCAGTTTATCCAGTCCAATGTTAGCTGGTAACAGACACGGGCACTCCTCGGTCTCCCCCAACAGTTGATGCTGGCTGTCCCCACACAGTCCACAGGGAGAAGCCAGATCAGGGCTCCATCTCCAAGGATGGACTACTGTGCTTCGCTTGCCTGGGCTGTGACTGGGCTTCCTGGCACATGTAAGCAGAAACCAGAGTTTCATCACACAACCTAACATAATCCACTCCTGTTTCCACACACAGGACAGCCTTTCCCTCCTTGAAAACAACCATTTCTCTCATTTTATTTTTTCACGGGGATGCAAACACTGGATTTATTTTATAGTATAAGTTAATAGTGTACTGATGATTTCTACACCCAGTTTTGGAGTTGACATCTCAGTGGACCTTTTGCATCCCCCAACCATGCTTCAATCATGTCTGTTAAGGAAGTTTAGTGTCCTCCCTGCTGAACACTTCTGAAAGCTTTTATACAGAATATAACCAATAGGTAGTATTAACTGCACATGTACTGAGTTTGTCCTATTATATTCCATGATTTCAAAAAACCCATAGAGCACACACAAAAACTGCACTACTGGGGGCAAAGTTAGAGTATGTGGAGTTTTAACACTACTTTGTCCCATTCTTAGCTTAAACACATAAAGAAATCTGTGAATGACTATTTAATGCAATAACGCTCCCATTCTAAATAGTCTGTATTTGACAGAGAACTCAGTTACTATGCTCTCCAAACACTGCTTTTCATCTCTCAAACACCAAAAAAGGAGACCATTCCGTACAGTTTTCTCCCTAACTCATGAGTGAAAACTATCACTTCCATTCATACTGATTTCCTTGAAGTCTACATCATCATGAAATGTTTATGACAGTTAACTGTTTTGAAATAACCTACGTACTTTTATTCACCTTATTTCTATGATGAGAGACCTCACAGCAAGGATGGAATAACAATATGGAAACTAACCATCCAATCCAACCGAACACAAGTGATTGAAGTCTTATTATTTCCATATGTACGGAAAGTAAAGCCAACTGCAGTCCCCAGTTTTTGGCACTCTCAGTATGCATCGCATCCAGAAAAAATGAATTTCACTTTCCATTTTTATTTTTACTGCAAACTGGTATCAGACATATAGACTTTACTTGATTATTTGGGGAATACATTTAACTAAATTTAAAAAAGCAAGGTCTTTATTATACCTAAAGTGATACTGCTCTTGAAATAGCTGCTATGTTTTGCAAATTTTATTCTAATCTCTTTTTCAATATAGATATTCTTAACCGGTATCAAAAATTGTGTATAGAATGTTAAAATCTTCAAGAATGGACATAAGGAGTAATGATAACATAATCATATGACAGATTTAAGTCAGCCAGTTTATATAACAGAAACTTGCCACAGATGAATTCAATGCCGGAGTTATATTTCATCTTATTCTGAAGTAGTATGTGTGATAAATTAACTAATATTTCTCAAGAAGCAAATCCTCACTTCCTAGAAAACATGAATATAAGATTATTAGTTACTACCATGATAATAATATATGTGTTCAGTATGGACTAAAAGAAATGATAATTTATCAAGAATTTAAAACTTCATTTTCTAAATAAGTCATATTTGCCAAGATACATCCCTTATATGAAAAACAACCCAAGATGGATCAATTACGTGAGAATTTTTCTTATCAGAGGACTGAGGAGAACAGATACTCATCTTGTAGTTCCAGCAGTACATTGACTATCCCAGGCAATCAATCTCCCAGTAAAATTTACTGATAAGCTTATCTCCTCAACTTCTTTTTCCTCTCCAACACACATGCTTTCCCCTTTTATGCTATTAGTCATTAAAATAATTTTCTCCTCAACTGTTCATAACAACATAAGACACTAAAAGACACACTCCATTGATTTTGTTTCACATTTTCATATGAATTTAAGAGAAATCATCACTTCCAAGGCTCATGGTAGGCAGTACTTTTACTAGTCCTACTTTAACCAATAAGGTCACCTACAGAAGGGAGGAGATGGAATAGCAGTCAAATATTAATTACTTAGAAAGATTACAAATATTTGGTTGCTCGTGGAAAGAAAATTTTCATAGAAAAAGTTAACTGTCTTCATAGTAATGTTAAAATTAAGACAATTACTCTTTAAAATTGTTTCACGTATACTAAGAAATTTAAGTTCTCTGAACTCTTACGCATATTCAACTCAATTTACATTCCAAGACCAATTAACCCATTATTTTGTGGGAAAAAGGAAGGAAAAATGGCTAATTCCTAAGCTTCAACTACTGTCTGTATGGATTATTATTTGAATGAACTTTAGAATCACCTTTCTCTCTGATTTCTATGATTTTACTCTTCTGAGATCAGAGTAATAAGAAAATAGCAATCCAATAGTGACATACATGATTAGTTTAGATTTTTCTATGAACCAGTATTACTGACGCACATAGGAAAGAAATTTAGTTAATGGGAAAACCTACATGCAAATACAGATATAAAACATGGTCGAAAACTCAACAGGACTTCTGTCAAAGCCTGGTGCTCTAGACAGTTGATACTGAAACGCACCTCTAAAACTTTCAAAGCCATTCTGTGCAGACAAGCCCAACGCATGTATGGAAACTACCAAAACTCTCCCAGAACCACCTCTGTAGACTGCATTCCTGTTTAACACCACCCTGTACTGGATTTGGATGCTTTTTCTGTTTCTGATTTCAACATGCCTAGAATGCATTTTAAGAAGTAATGAGGACAAAACACGAGAAAGGTTAGAAAAACACATTAAAAGTATACCATACAAAAGTTTTTTCCTTTGCATCTGACAGTATATATTCCCTGCTATTCACTGGAAGTTTCCTAGCTTAGCAGCTGCAAAGCACACTGCAGGGTATACGGCTTATCATCTGTTCAGACAGAGTAATGCAAGTAACCACAAAACTGAAATCAAAATATAAAAGAAACTAATTTCAAAAATACAAAGACCTCCATTTTTAATGTATTCATAAATGCATCTATAGGTGAACATATTCAGACACTTTAAAAAGAAAATTTATCTGCATACCTGAACTGTGGAACTGATTTCAGACGCAAATCCTCCTGTCAAGGGAGCCTCATGGCTAATCAGCAACCGCCCGGTCTTTGCCACTGACTGAAAAGGAAAAACAAACCCAAAAATGCAATCAAGTTACAGCTCCAGTGATTTTTTTTACATGTGTTGCTTATGAAATATATAAACTGTGCAATATGATTACCAGTATTTGGATTTACCAACCTTTCCCCTCCTGCATTTTCACTGAAATAGTGAATCACCCGAGAAATCTAAACTGAGTAACTAATACAGCACGTAACGCTTCTACATTTACTACAGTATTGTCATTCATTACAAAAGTGGTAACATCATCTATTCCATTTAAAACAGATATGAAGAATAGTCTCCACTGAATTTATCATTTCAATACAAACTGTAACAGGAAAATAAGATTTCACTTAGAGGTCAGCTTGGATTCTGAAAATATTGAGATTCATACATGCAAAGAAATCCTTCACTGATAAATAAATATTCCTCATCAGAGTCAATCTAAACCCACAAATCACAACGACTCAAGAAGAGTGTGTATATAATATATATATATACATACTTAGCAATAAAACAATTGTGTGGAGCTTCTTATTCAATTTTTACTCAGCAATTACAAGCAATTACAAGCAGCATTTTTAACTTTCAAACCTCAATGTTTGTGCAGTTTTTATGCGATTCATTTCAGAAACAGCTACATAGTACAATATATACAGAATGTGACAAACCACTTTTAATTAACAAAAAATTGTATTTATGTTGAAACAAAGAAAAAACACTGGAATCTGATTAGAGTATAAAGCTTCAATACACACAAATATCTTTAAGTTTATTGCAGCTACATGGTAAACTGCCTATGGTTAAATATATATATATAAGAAATACAGCAGCAAGCATCACTTTTCATAATATACACTTCACCATTTTATAAGGTGCATAAAAAAATCTAAGAGCTTCTTGAGAGTCATGTTAGGGGAAAAAAAAGAATCAAAAGAATGTGTATGTCATTATTTCAGTGTCAGTTACAGTGCAACTGCAAAGGTAATTATCCAGCGTACTGCTGGTGGATCATAGTCATCAAGTGGGAAAGCCCAGGACAATACCAGCTAATAGGTCAATCTTCCTTAACACTGTGATCTTCAGTCCACACCAGTACACTGTCCAGTGGGGCACCTCTATGCTACCTACATAACAGAATACATAATTTCTATATCTTAGTAACAGAATTTTCATTCTAACACCAGAGCTTTTCTAATCCTTTCACTTTTCTAAAATGTCTGACTGGCCCTACGTAGCTCATCCACAGAGCTGCCAGACTATTAGCAATCCAAATTCTATCATGCACTGTCAGACACCTTCACAAGGTTCAGTTCTAAGCAAGACAGGCAAAGGCATTTCAACAGCTGGAAAGTAATCTATAGCTTGGTAGGCTGTTTTCTTGTGTTTCTCAGGTAACTCATATCTAAAGACCAAAGATACTAACTGCACTACAATCTGTGAAATCCATCGAGACAACAGCTCAACAAACAACATTTGCATTCAAGACTAAATCTGATACGATAAAACTGATACAATTAGTCAATTTAAGGTTGATTTATTTTAGAATCTTATTTTAAATAGATATTATTTTGCATATATTTGTTCTGAGAAATACACAGTTTGAAACATCACAAGCTACCATTAAAATTACAGGTTTCATTTTTCAGAATATATAAATGTGAAACACAGACACTGTTGAAACACATGTAAGAAAATCTGCATGGGATCAAACCAGTAGTTCATTATTGTGAGTCGAAAACTGAGACCACTGGATATTTAGGAAAGGATAAGAATAGGGAATTTCTCAGCCTTCAACTATTTTTACACCATAGACTTTGTGGGTCCAACATGGTCTCTCTTATTAACAACTTTTCTCTTATGAGTCTGCTCACAAATAGAACCCATGAAAACAAACAACATTTAAAAAAAATCCTCTTGTCCTTTGAAAAGAACTACATTTTTACATATTTTTCCAAGGGCTCGGGAAAGCCCTTGTTAATTTCCTAACAGTGAGCACATAGACATCATCACCAAGCATCTCAGTCTGACTAAAAAGTATCAGGATGGCAACCAGGCTAGCAAGGCAACAGTGCACTTGCTAACTCAGCTTGTTCATATATCCACACCATGTTGTGTTATACTGAAATACCTTAAAAATTCTTCTAAATATTAAAAGAGAATCAAAATGAGCACAATATTGCACTACAAATACAACCCTGAATTTTAAGAAAGAATGCAAGTGCTGCAATTCACGAATATTACAGGTTCTGCTTTATTAATTTTTGCAAGAGGTTTAGCACTTGTTCTTAAACTACAGTGTCTTTCAGAAAGATATGCAATATTAATTATGGCATTTTCAGTGTTCACAAATGCATCACGGCTATTGCTAAGTTGTTCCAGTCTTCAACTGCTCTCATTGCTAAAATTTTGTACTATATTTCTAAAGTAATTTGGCTGATTTCAACTTAAAGCTGAAGGTTCTCATTTTTCTTCTGTTCACTAGATGGAGAAGTTACCCATTATTAGATCTCTGTTCCCCATGTGAATATGTTAAGACTGATCAAATCACATCCTGACCACCCTTTTGCTAAACTAAGCAGACAGAGCTTTAAATCTTTCATCATGCAGCACACTTCCAATTCCTTCATCATTCTTACAATCCTTTCCTGGATCATCTCCAGTTTACAGTGTCCTACACCCATCCAGAATTAGCATTCCATCCTTGTTCAGAACACTGACAAACAGAGATAAATGTAACCTTGGTCCTGCTGTTCTTGGACACAGAAAGTCTTTGGGTCAAAGCACAACTGCAGGAGTCCAGATTCAACTGACTGTGATTCCTTGTTGTTGGGAAAGAGGTGGGTTTTTTTGGGGGGGTTATGCTAGTTTTTGTTGGACTTTTTTGTTGTTGTTGTTAAGTTTCGGGTTTTTTTGTTGTTGTTTTTTTGGGGTTTTTTTTTGTCTTTAATAAATGATTGCTGGCTTGAATAAAGATGAAATAATGAGTGCAGACTATATTCCAAGATGCAAAATTATATTGGAATATGTTGAAGAACATAATGTGTGCCTGAATTCACCTCAGACAATAAACACAACTCTTCACTGCTGCCTGAGCAGATTCTAATTTTTTTTCCCCTCAAGTAATAGTTTTAAAGGGTTTAAATTGTTTCCATACCTTTGACAGAAATATTAAACAGGTTAAAAAGATCACTCTGCAAGCCCTCAGTGACTTTGCTATTCCCACTGAATAGCAGGGAAGGGCAGTGTTAAGTCAGGGCACACCAAATGTCTTACTTCTCAACTAAATAAATTTGTTTTTTGAACACCTATTAAAGATCTCAAACAACTTTCAACTGCTGATCATGTATTTTCAAGCCATTTGTCCCTGCTTTCATTATTCATTGCTAATTTATTCATAGTTTTATAGATAACTCCTCCTAATTGGCTAAGTACACCTTTTGGGGACAGAATGGGTATTTTTTTGTTTTGTTTTGTTTTTTTTATGGTTTGTTGGTTGTTGTTTTTTTGTTTGTTTGTTTTTACTTTGTCTTGTTTGTTTGTTTTAAGTGAAGAAATTCCTTAAGACATCAAAGATTAATAAATCACTGGCCGAAAGGCACAACAAACGTAATGGGTCTCAATATGCCCACTTCATTTTTATTATGATATTGTTTTCTCTATCAAAGATGACAGTACTATATAGTAATAACTGCAACAGACGCAATTTTTTTTTTCTTATATTGCCACATAAAAACTTTTTTTCAGACATATAGTTCAGAAGAAAGCTGTAGTCTGTGATTTAAAAAAAAAAAAAAAAGCTTCTCCTGCATTGACATCGTTCTGAAATGGCAGATATTTAATTTCTACACTTTCATATGGAATCCTAATCTTATTTCCTAGAAGCAAAGTACCGAAGGAGTTAAGGGGAAAATTTTCAAATTAATTGTAAGCTACAAAGCACAGTGGACATGAACTGATAAGACTGTTTGAGGATATCGATGTTCTTCTATAAAATATTACTTTCATTTTTAAACTCAACTACAAAACTTTACTCTCTGTCATACCAAATGAGTCAAGCTTTCAATCTCTAAGGTAACCAAAACCCAACACTGAGGAGAGCATTTTGCAGTCCAAACATTTTATTAGACTGCCACTAGAAGCTCTGTCTATGGCACAGTAGGCATGAGTAATGGGGTCCTCGATCTTCAAACTGAAACTGAAATAACACTGGCACAAAAGTACAAAAATCACTGAAGAAAACTGCTTAAATTGGCACAATGTAGTAAACTGACTACCACAGAACATAGACAGGTACTAGGAGTGTTAATTTTTTTTCATTTGAGTTGGCTGGAGAAATAGGTGATCTTTCTAGGAATTAAGTATTTTGTCCCCTCAAACCCAGAAACTTTTTACATTTACAGAAGAGCTTGACACTTCCCAATTTCCCCAACAGATCCCTATCTTTCAAAAAACTCAGCCTCTACACTTGGTCCTACCTCAGCAGGAGATCCATTTAATTGTACACACATACAGCAGTTCATGTAATATACTTAAAAAAAAAAAAAAAAAAAAAAAAAAAAAGCATCTTCAAAAAACATGGTGTGGCTTAGGAGGCTGGTACTGATAGAAAATATTTCTTCTTTACATCTATATCTACAACCAGAAGTTGTTACAGACTGATCTTTAAAGTACAAAGAGATAATTCTGAGGGTGGTAAGTGTATCTGTGGCTATTTCCTATCGCAAATTAAATGAAAATGGGAGCTTTTGCTTACTACCCAAAAGGAGCAGTTCACTGAGAAAAGTCAGAAGCACCATCTGGTTATTCAGAGAGCTGGGGCCGCAGCCATTCCGCATTTTCACAGCCAAGTTCAGCTGATGCAAGTCTGGTTGCTCCCAGAAGGGAGGGCTCCTACCCAGCCCAGGGCATGTGTTCTACCCTGGCATTTCCTCAAGCACCTATAAGGCCATGATGCAAGCCAGCTTCAGGAGATAATCTGATTTACTATGCAGCATTGTATAGTCAGCAGAAATCAGCAGGCATTGCAACCTAGGTGGGGCAGATCCAGGTCACCTCCTTCAGAAGCTCCCAGTACACTTCTGCAGTGCTCCCTCCAGTGCCACTGAAGCTCAGCCAGTGACAGCCATGCATGAGCTGCCACGTCACTGTTACCTGTGCTGTACTCAATGGAGGAGAGGGCTTTCAACTACTAAATCAACTTTAAAACTACAAATACCAAAAATAGCTTTTCACCCCAATTTCCTTGTTAGATTCATTTCACAATGGTGTAGGACACAGCAATGATAACTAAGGTTTTGTCAGAGATGGCAGCGCAATTCCCCAACCATACTCTGTGCCCTTGCCAGAATCAGACTTTCAGGTTGCAGCTGAAGCTTTGCTGAACAGCTGCCCGATGTTTTTGCAGTGAAGCAGCTTTGCGAATTATTTTCAACCTCCCTCACTGCACCCTTTATCCAAGAGTTTCCATAATCATTTTTCTGTTCAATTCCCAATTTGTCATTTTGACTGCTTTCTCCTCTTTTACAGGTCCTGATGACAGAATAAAATAATACACATCTGGCACTTCCAAACGCTTTGAAATCTAAGTGCTGACATTACCGGCAATGTACTGAGCCCTTACTTATGGGAAAGCAGACTTAAATCAAAATGAGTTTGATAGCCAACACTATTACCCGATGCACATGGTAACAGCACTATTTCCACTGTAACCAGCTGCTTTCCTTACATGGCAACTGTCTTTAAAGAAATTATCAAAGCTAGAGATATGTTATAAATGTATATTATTGAAGCACGCTGGCAAGTTGCCTATTTCTGTGAAAAGAAAACCTTCCATCTCTTAGAGAAATTATTTTGATGTTCACCTTCTCCTTTAATGTTCTGCATACTTTTGATCTTACTCTTCACAAAGTATAACAATTTCCAGTACAATTTAGAAAACTAGCGTTCCAAAATAATTTTCAGTGAAGCTGGCAAAAGCATCAAAATATCTCACTGCTGATGAACACACATGCAAACTACTATAAAATCAAGTAAAAATCCCATTAATATGCCTTTACTGAAAACTAGCCAGAATATGGAAGCTTAAAATAAATTAATAAACAAATCTGTGATAAAATTTCCATAAATGCCTTGAAAAATGTTTTTCCATTTTAGATCAGCTTTAACAAGTTTGTGCTTAGAAAACCTGAGAAAGGCCACATTCCCCAAATCCAATTAGCTCTACTTTCAATGTTTCGATAACAAATGAAATGCATAGCTGTATTTGAGGTACTGAATACCATAAGCATCGCAGGCACAGAAAATCTCAGATTTCTATTTAGCGTTTCCTAGAGAGAAACGTGCCACATAACCTGCCAGATGAATCACTGCAGATTATATTTACTATGCATGTGCAGAGCAGTAGCACGACACTAAATCCAATGAATTCCCAGTACAAGGAACTTCTTGTGCATTTGATATGTTAACCACCTTAACAAATGTAGCAATTATATTCCCAGTTTCCAGAGCCACGCTGGACTTGTGGAATCTCTGGAAAATGAGACAAATAGATCCTCTGCACTATGGTGCAGAAAGAAGGAATGAAAGGGAATAGGAAGTGCCCTAGGAAGCCTGGACTTATAAAACTCCTTTAACTTATGGATGTTATGATCCAGTTTGCAAATTATAGCTATCAGTTGCACAAAAGAACTACCTTCTCCTTCAAGTAGTTAAAGCTAAAAACTGTGTTCATTTTTTTAATAGCTCCACAAACAATTCATATCATTGAAGGATACGAAATTCAGAGAATGACAGAATGGCTTGGGTTGGAAGGGACCTTAAAGATCATACAGCTGCAGGGCCCTATCCAACCTGGCACTGACTGTCTCCAGGGATGGGGCACCCACAGCTTCTCTGGGCAGCCGATGTCAGAGCCACACCAGCCTCTTAGTAAAGATTTTTCTTCCTAACATCTGATTTCAATTTCCCCTATTAAATTCATCTAAAAGAAAATAACATATGGTTCAGTTTTCAATGGTACTAAATTTCCAGAGATCAAAAATGAGATCTACTATATTATGATATCTACACTACATTCCGAAGTTAATTGAAACCCATTTATCAGTAAAACTGAAGATGCGAAGACAAATAAATGACAAGAAAAAATATTATTTCATAAAACACAGCTCAACAGCCTGAAGTATGAATAAGATTTCTGAACTGTTGGTAATTAGACAACTGAGCTTATGTGCAAGTTGTTAAGATTTGTAAGGCTTGTGTAAGCATATAGGTCAATAATTAAGCAGAGAATTCTAGCTGAACACTGGCAGCAACGCTGGTAGATCAAAGGATAAAATTACTTGGAAAGGGAAAAATGTAATTTGTATTCCATCATTCAGAAAGGTGATTGAAGAGAAAATTTTAACAAAGTCTTTTCAAACAATAAAATGGAAAAAAATAACCACACGAAGATCTGTAATAGGTGAGCATGCAGATTAACAGCAGTGAGCACAGAAGAAAATTTGATTTCTTTTCAACTTTACATCAATTGCTAAAATGTTACCAGTCATTTTAGCTGATCCACAGCAGCAGAGCACAAATCCTTCTCTTTCTGCTAGTGGTTAAAAAACACAGAGGCTTTTAATCCATTACCGCCCGCTTGTGTGGTTCATCAGCAGCTTTCCATCCCAGGGGGGCTGGTTGCCACACACTGCAGGTACAACAGCAACTGCTGCTGTCATCAACCAGAGCTGCTCAGAGCTGCTCAGAGCTCAGAGCCACTGACAACTACCCCAGAACGGAAGGAACTGCAGTAAGAAATTTATATGGCAAGGACAACAGCTCCAACAGGCAATTTATATGGTAAGGACAAGCAGTCCATTAGTGTCCCAGACTGTAAAGAATGTGAAGATAAATGGATGCGAAGAAACACAGAATATGATCCATAAAAGTGTAGGATATTAGCAAGAAACAGGGGTGCAGGAGAGAAATGAACTGAAAACTGTTAATTGCAGAATGCAACCTTACCCCACTGGAGCAGAGTCTGTCCAGCTGCACAGCTCTCCTTTCACATAATGACTATACCCTCACCTGCCTTCTGTGGAATGAAAAATGAAAATAAACAAAAAACCCTGAAAATTAAGAAGCTTTTAGTCTAACCTACTGCCCACTTTATTTCAAATCAGACCAAAAAATTAGTTCCTACAGAGCATAAAGACCAAATCTCACATTAGAAATCCAAATGTCATAATAAGCTGTTTATCAAAACAAGTTATAAACAGCCACCGTATCATCTGTTGAGCTCTTTCACAGCTACTATTGTGCATTCAAATATTGATTTCTAATAAAGAGTAAAGATCACAGTATGAATTTAAGTTTCAACATAAATATGCTAAACCAAGAAGAGACAATTCCATAAGGCCCACCATTTGATAAAATTCTGAATGTACAGACAAGGTATACATGCACATATCCTTATCCCTAACTCAAATGCCCTAGAGAAAGAAAAATGTTTTTTCTTTAAGCATTTTCAAGCACATGCATTTATATCATCTGCTGCTGGAGTAGTTGTGCCCTGTTTCCACTGTCAGGAAGGTTATGAATAAACACACTTCCAAGGTTTCCAGCTTCATCTGAGTTTGTGGTGAAGAAACCTGGCTCCACATTCATGAGGAGAGCAGGAAAAAACAGGTTAACAGGCTTGCAATAATTCTTGAAACCTTTTTTCAGACAATTCTCTTAAGAACTCTGACCCTGAGTATAGAGAAAAAACTACAATAGGTTGAATTCTGATTTTTTTTTTCTAATACGCTTTTCCTGCGGTGAGCAATGAATGAGAACTAAATAAAAAGTGTTTCTGTTTGTCAAAATACTGTTACATGGCCAACCAAGCATTAAAAAAAAATTAAAAAAAAAAAAAGACACTTAGAGACTCTCTGTACTTTGTCAGTTTTTATATGCACACCTAGATATCTGCATGCAGATGCATATGTCTGTTTTCCTTGTTCCCAGCTGAAACAAAACGTTATACTGATTTCTGAGACAAGTCTCAAAAGTAAAAAGCTGTTCGAAGCCTGAAATGAGTATCTCAAATTCAGTGTGTCAAAGCAATAGAAATGTTTCACTCAGGAGTCATCAGTCATAATCTGTTCTGATATTCAGCATAAATAACCTCTCAGATGACTAAAAATAAGCAATATCCAGTTACTAATTCCCAGTTCTCTTATCAGCTTCGCTTTAACAACTCCACTCCTCTTTAAATCTACATGGCCACTTATGGTAGAATAAAAACAATTCCCAGGAATTAGTTTGATGTAGTAAGAGCCCCATGATGTCCTTTATACACCTCAAATAGTGTTGTATACACCTCAAATAGTGTTGTACTAAGCGGGTGAGGGTTTTACCGCCTCCAAACTCAAATGAGTTCCTTGAGTTTTCATTCCAGCTTCCTCCCATATGAAAGTGTATTTTCGAAGTAACATATCAAGCAACATGTCCTTGTAGTTAAGAAGGTTAACGGTATTCCAGGCTGCATTAGGCTGTATAACCAGCAGGGAGATGATCTCTCCACTCTACTCAACACTGCTGAGACCACAACTGAGTGCTAGGTCCACTACTGGGCTCTCCAGTACAAGAGATGAGGACAGACTGGAAAGAGCCTAGCAAAGGGCAACAGAGATGAAGAAGGGACCAAAGTATCTCTGCTATGAGGAAAGTCTGAGAGAGCTGGGACTGTTCAGACTTTAGAAGGCTTAGGAGGGGGGATTTCATCACTGTATAGAAACACCTCAACGGCCTCTGTTCAGTGGTGCCCAGGACAGGATTGCACCATTTACAGCATTATGCTGATGCAGCGCAATGAAGTTTTCACAACTTTGAAATCCACTTCAGGACTGATCTTCTTCCCCAGTTAAAAATACATGTATGGCAAGAACAGTGCAAAAAAACCTCAAAATGGAGACTAAGGAGAAAAGTTACATTTACGCACACGAACCCTTCTGCTTAGTCTAAAAAGAAATTAACCAAATTTAGGAGTAGTTAAGCAAATAAAAATTACTTCTATAAGAATTCTACAGTGTGACCTCTTGATATCCACACGATCAAATTTCTATTTACACACTGGAATAAACTAATTAGGAAAAAAAACTGATTCTTACTTTCAGGTTTGCTTTTGATTTCCAACCCACCTGGATCATCCCTGACACTTCGTAGGTAGGGTGTGGAACACCTCCCTTATGAGGAAAGGCTGAGAGACCTGGGTCTGCTCAGCCTTGGAAAAAAAAAAAAAAAGACTCAGAGGGGATCTGATTCACATCTATAAGTAACTAAGGTGTGGGAGGCCAAGGGGCGAGGCTGGACTCTACTCAGCATTATGTGCAATAGGACGAGGAGAAATGGCCACAGACTGAAGCATAGAAGTTACACACAAATGTGCGTGGGAACTTCTTTACAGTGCAGTGACGGAGCACTGGCACAGGCTGAACAGAGAGGTGGTGTAGTCTCCTTCTGTGGAGACGTTCCAGACCTGCCTGGATGCCTACCTGTGCAACCTGGGCTAGGGAGCTGCTTTGGCAGGGGGTTGGACTCCATGATCTCTGGAGGTCCCTTCCAACCCCTACAATTCTGTGATTCCATGAATCTGTGATATACACTGTCTTCATTTCATTGTATTCTCCAGCTCTTCACATCTCACTTTCTTTCTTATATTAGAACCTTCCCTTAACAGTGACAATTAGTAGTTTATATAAGTTTAATTTACATAGTTCCTGTTAATTTTTGGGGATTCATCTAGCAGCAAAGATACTACGTACAGATTTCAAACAAACACTAGGTATGACTTCCATAACAGGCCTTCTAAGAATAACTTTACTGAATTCAACAAGATGTTTGGGGAACTTAAAAAAAAAAAAAAAAAAGGAAATTATTATTATTATTATTTAAAGAAAAATAGCATTAGGTAAACAAGGAAATAAAGACAACTTTTATTGCTGAACACATCAATTGTCAAATTTAAGAAGCTTCTAACCAGACTGAAATAACTGTAAGAGAAACAGTATCCTAGGGGAAAAAAAAATAGAAAAATAATAATAATAAAAAAAAAACTACCTCCTTTGATTTTACATTACAGAAAAATAAAAAAAAGTACATATACATACACCACTTTCTTTCATCTTTACAATTACATTAAAAATTTAATGAAGAACCTATCAAAATAGATGGCAATTTACTTAAAGCTATACAAAGACTATCAGCTAGTAACAAGTGCAGCATGTGACAGAAAGCCACTAGGTAAAACAAAAGCAAATGCTCGATAGCCTCCAATTTTCTTTTACTACCTAAGCATCCTTTCAATTTTCCAAATAGAAAGATTAAAATGAAATTGGTATTTCTTGCAGTTGTACAGAAAGATTGACAGAAGATTAATCAAAGAACTTGAAAGGAGAACATACAGGGGGGAAAAAAACATGAAATATGAAAAATGAGATATGCAAAAATGTAGATGAAGGAAAGTACAGTGAGAAAAAAAAAAGGGCAAAGCAAATTATGTCAAGTTGCAGAAAGAAAATACTTGCATTCTGGAAGGCATGGGGAAAGGAAATAAGAAATTTTTGGCAGTATTACCTGTGGCATAGGTAGCATGTTGGCTACCTTTGATTCCAGCTCATGGTGTGAACTGGTATGAACTGGATGTTCCAACACAGCTAATAAAACAGCACTCAACAGCAGCAAGATTACTGGCCAGGCTATCAGTGGGCTTTAATGGTTTAATGTCTGCAATTTTCTCTTTATCCACCATAAAGTGTCTTCCATAAGTGATATTGCTTAATGTCTTCTTTCGGGAGAAAAGGAAGAAATAGTCACATCCACGGTGTACTCAAATAACCCCTTTTAAAAATCCAAGCATCTTCAAGCTATTATGTTGAGATGATCCGACCAATCACCTCACCAACATATCAAAAGAAAAAGGAAACTGAATGTCAGGTGCTAAGACTGACATGAATACCAATGAAATAAAGTATATCTTAAAGCTAATTGTGACACTCAAAACAACTGATGACCCAACTATTCAAGCATGAAGGTTCAGAACTATGCAAAGGGATTTCTTTCTTTTTTTCCATCAAAAAAACAAAACAGGAAATGATGTTTCGCTTTTCACCAAAAACTTGGCATCCCATTAAAATGACTCTCCTTCGTCAAGAGAACAGACTGTGCAAATTCTACAGTCGATTCCCATCCACACAATCTGCCTAACCACGGCTCCTGAGGTTCTTGCAAACAATCTACATGTCTTACCAATTAACCCTGTGATGTAATAAATAGCTGAAATAACTGGAATAAATAAGCTGGAATAAATAGCTTAAAGCTAAAATGATGTTTCTCAACCCAAGACTAAAGATGTTTAAAAAAGGTTGTCCGAGGTATTCAAACTTTCATAGATCCAGAGTTTGGCTTAAATAATGAAGCCAGTCTGTACTTGCTGTACCTTCACAAAACATCTCTGATGCAGAAAAAGAAAACAGTACATTTTTAGCCAGCAATAAACATCTGTGAAGATACTGATATTCCTCAGATAGAGCAACAGTGTATTTCAAGTAATAGAGAAAGAACCACAAAAGGAAGGCCAAAGTATATATACAAAGTCTGAAAGCTAGTGCATTTTGTAATGTGAATAACCATTCTGGAAAGCAATATTACCTTTCCATGAGAAGCAAGAGCCCCAGCAACTCCCTCACCTCAATTTCTGAACTTAACCCAGTTCTGATGCACAGAAATTCACACAACTCATCACAAGGCAGACAAATCTGTTTCACCACTGCTGTTGAACCCACTAAGTTAGGGTTTAGCACCTGTATTACTAATATGGAAACCTGATCAAAATAAGTAATCACTAAATAATTTATAGAAAATTTTAAGTAGATGAAGATGGCAAGTAGATGTCTAAAAATGCCACCTGCACCATATTTGACCCCTTTCAGAAGTAAATAATAGCAGAAATAAAATGGATGCGATTTGTATTTGAAAAATACACCATCTAAGAATGTTGTACCAAATAGCTTGCAAAAACTGTTTTCAAAAATTACTTTTTCTGTTGATAATATTCTTCCGGATACCTTTTATTCTGTATTACTTTCTCTTTAAATTTATTTTTCTAAGGAAACAACTCATTCCTTTTTCCCTTTTCATTCTTGCAGTGTTCTTTTTTCTCCTGTTATCTTTTCTATTCACTATGCCCTCTTAATCAAAGCTGTCTAAGCAACCCTCATTTCTTCAGTCTCCATTCTTTATCAGTCACAAACTCTGACCTAGTTCAACTAATGGAGAAATGAATAGTCATTTTCAAGGTGCGGTTATATTCATTTTCAGCCTGTTAGCCAAGGAAATGATGGTTCTGTGAGCTAGTTTGATTTTCTTCTGTCTATTTGTCAGTCTCCTGATAACCACACTGCAGCCAAATGCAAGTCTTAAAGATTAAGGATAAAGCCTTAAAGTTCCTGCAAGTTCAGTAAAATTTATTCTCTCTGGGTAAAGGAGATTAGTAGCCCTTCTAATTTAGTAGACTAAAATAAAAGATGCTCTTAGCACTACCTTTCCCACAGCTCTTCCAACAAACAATAAGCACCAAATTGTTTTCAATGCTACTTTTTGTCTAGACAGAAAGACAATCTACTGAAGAAAATGAGGAATATGGAATAGTGGAGGGTAGGAAATATGGAACATAACTCTGCAAGAAAACAGGTTTCATTACTTACACAATAATTCATTTTCATTCTTTAAGGTAATGCTGTTATCCAAATGAAAAAAGTAAAATACATTTCTATACTTTCACGGCATGGCATGGAAAGAGAAAAGATGGTAAGGCCGAATTCAAAGCCCATAAAACATCTCAGAGTTCTCTGATTTTTTTTTTTTTTCAAGTTTCCATTTCACAGAACATTCCTGCAATGTGTTTTTAATAAACATATAATTATTGTTCAGTAATATGCTTGTAACTTTTTAATTCAAATTTCCATTAAAATAACATGACTGCAATAAGATAGTTGATTTCTATTTGAAAACAACTCTGATGCTTCTACTACAATAGCTTCAGATTGATCTTGATGTGCCTTGCTAAATCCAGTGGTCTGGATTTTACCTTTCTCTCCTAGAGTGACTGTAGCCTCAACACTTTCAATAACAGTAAAACAACATCAGAAACTATTAAGTCTAGCTACAGACCAAGACACTCATTATAAACACCTTCACCCAGTGAGCGTAAAATTCATGAAAGCGACAACAGGAAAAATAGCCCGTTACACATTTTTCCTTTGTACAGATCATCATAGCATCAAAATGAGTCTTCAGCACGAACAAGTTACAGGGATTATGTTATAAATAAATGTATAAATCCTCAAAGAACCCACTCCTTGGTTTCTCACAACAAAATTCAACACAATACACAGATATTGTATTTTTCCTTAGAGCAAGAGCATAGGAGGCTTGTTTTACATGTTTATCAAGCTAGAAGACAGCTGTCACTTTTGCAATGACACAATAACAAATCAAAGCCTGCAAATTCACTTCAGAGTTTTGAATATTGTCAAATAATGGAGAATTTGTTCCCTTGTCTCTTCTTACTACATATTATTAACATATCTGAGACAGGCTAACTGTCACCAATAATTTCCTCCCAACTAAGGCAGTGTTTACTTTATGTGGTAGATAAGATTCAGACAGAAAACCAAGAGCTTTGCTTAAGAACTCATATAAGCACTAATGAGCTCTTACTGATTGAAGCTTTGATTTCCTGACATACTGCTCTTGAATGACATTCATGCCAAGACAGAAACCAATTCAGCATCACTGCAATCAGCAATGCCTGCTGAGAACTCCTCATATTCATCCTCTGTCCATGCAAGTACCAAAGAGAAGATATTAAGTATAAGATCCCTAGGAATACCGACTAGCTGCATAAATGTCAACAAAACAAATGCAACTATCAAACTTGTCAACTGAATGAAACGATATAGACTGGTATGTCACAGTCCATTGCTACAAACAGTGGTGGCACCAATAAAGAATACAGGAGGGAGCAGAAATGCAAGTCTTGACTTCTGCCTCACAGAAAAAAAATATGTCTTGGTATTTTATTATAGTGCATTACAGATACAGGTCAGAAAACTACTTAACACTGATGCCTTAAGGAAAGCACAGATACAGTGCTTTAAAACAATTAACAACGATTGAATAAACAAAAATAATAAAGTATATAGCTAAATTTATTTTATGTAGAAGGTAAATTTCAGCATTCAACTAAGTCAGTGACTGACATGACAAAGATCCCATATATTATCTTTGCAATTACTTTTCTGAATTAAATTTCAATTACCAAGTAACTGCCCTGATAAAATCTCTATACTCAAAATTTAATTTGTTCAAACAAATGTAATTAGGTAAAACAAAGAAGATATTTAAATTTTAACTGCAAAAAAAGCTATCAGCCACGATGACCTGTTTTAAATCTAGACATATATCCTTATATAGACTTATATTAATATAATCTATAGATATAATCCATAGTTATTATTTTTAGGATGTTAATATAAAGATTAATATAATCTTAATATTAATATTATCCTATATTAGTATAATCTTTAAGCTTCCTTTCAACTCAAAACCACTTGATGATTCTAAGATCTTCTGGTAGAAAGGACAATTTACATAAGATATATTACTCTGATAGATTTGTTTTCTTTTATAGGAACGTAAAACTGTAAGACCATAAGAAAAATACTATTGGCAGTTTGTGTTAAGACCTAAAATCACATCTTCCTCTAGACAATCCGTATTTAAAACATCGTTAAGGATATAAGCAAAAAAAAAATAAATGATAGAAGATTTCTCTAATGGCAACAAAACATCGAAGTTGGTAACAAGAAATTAACTGTTTCCACAGGCCTTTTAAAGACCAACATTTGTTGCTACTATATTGCAGATAGCCAACCAATCTGTTTATTTATTTATTTATTTAAAGCCTCGACTTTACCTCTAAATTCTAGATTTATTGTTATTTATTAAAGAATTTGACATTTTTAAGAAGAATATTACATAAAAAAAAATAAGAAGAAGAAGAAGGAAAAAAAAAAGAATTGATAAAAATAATATCCCAAAGTTTGGCTTTCGGTGCTAAAATAATGAACCAGTTTAATAGCAAATGGTAAATAGAACATTACTAAAGTTCAAAATGACTTCAAATTTGCAATAAAGCCATGTAGAAGCCCTTTTTCTACAAATCTTCCAAACAGAGCACTGTGGGAAACCTTAGAGTCTAGGTAACATGAGTAAGAGCACCACAAATGTTGGAGATAATAATATAGTTTAGACTGGTACTCTGTGGCAATCTTTGACCACGCGTAAAAAGAGTGGTTTCACAGTTTTGTCATTTGCAGACCATGTAACTTTTGCTAAAAATAGTTGTGTTCTTTTTTTGTTTTGTTTTGTTTTTTAGCTGGATGTAGAAATCATAATTTAAACAGCAAGAGCATTATTTATACTGTAATCAATTTATAACTTTAACTTACTTATACTGTATTTGTGCTGGTTATAAATTGCCACTTACTGTTTTTCTCATCTGGAAAGTTTGATTAGAATTCTCTGTCAACAAATAACTTTTAATTGAGATGACCTCAACCAAAATACTGTTCTGACTCATGGGATGCTGCATTGCTGGGCTAAGTAATGTGACTATGACTTAGTTATCAGAACAATATACTGTCTAAGTACCTCACATATGGTTCAAGTAGAAAAAGCAACTGAATCACCAAATCTGAAAATGACATCACTGCAAGTACTGTGTAATACCGGCACTCACTTTTGATGATTTCAGGGCAAAAAAAATCAAATCCCTGCGTATCACCAATTTTTACAAAGAAATAAAGATTACTGTATAACAGGTGAGTTACAGAGCAACATGCTTTATGGCAATGACACCAATCAATGCTACACTGTCACACAGGTGAAATATTTCTAGTAAAAAGGGAGCAAGTTGACTGGTATGCTGTTATATGTACTATTATACATGAAAACTCCAGTTAAATATTCTCCCTACTGTAGCCTACTATAGTGTCCACTAACCCATTTAAATAGTGCAAGTCTACTTTTCTGAAAAATATACTTCAGTTTAAGGTAACTTAAATTTACACTAGTAGCAACAGGTTTAAATATCAAAAGACTGTGTTCCAAGCACAAGGAGCAAGAAAAAAAAAAAAAATCAGTCACACATTTATCTGGGGGAAGAAAAAAAGATTTCCAGGTTCATCTTCTCCATTCATTAAACGACTGCATAAGCACGTAGTGATTATAATCCACAAACTTCATCTTACAAACATTTTTTACGACCAGTCAGTAACTTTTGTTTTCATAAATTCACAGGCACAGTGAAATATACACCGTAGCCCAGGTAATTTTTGTTCTATATCAACATATTAAGTGAAATATTTAACACCATAATTGAGGACAATGTAGGTTACATGCAATGAAAAGCAAATCACATCCACATAAAAGATGCAATAAAGAACTTACTAACAAATTCAATTTTTACAGTGTGTCAGAGCCTTCCTGCCTTCCAAGATCCATAACAAGACAATATGACGCAAGCAAGTACACAGGGCAACAATTGCTTTCTATCTTAATGAGAAAATTTGGTAGTCAAGCACTCAGGATTTGATGCATTTACTCAGCTTATGAGCTCTGCAGGGAAAAAGTTAAGTAAGCTCACAGAAGTTACAAAAGACTCCAGAGATTTTAGAAGTACCAGGGACAACAAGTGCATTAAACGAGCATTTTATGGAGATCTGAGTATCTTTTTCCTTTTATTCCTACAGTCAAGCTAACTTACAATAGCTTGAAATGTTCATGAAAATACGCCTTAAGTTATGAGACCCGGGGGATTTTAAAGTAATGGTAATAGTGACTTAATAGAAGAAGTTACCATAAAATATACTGAAGAAATCCTTTGATTTTGGTGGGTGATGTTGAGTAACACACCAAAATTAAAAGCAGTACAAAAATGCAGGTTCTTCAGCACAAAACAGTGGCAGTAGAGAAGGTAAAAGGTTTCTTTAGCCACACATTAGCAGCAGTGGAAACTTACTGGATAATAAAAACTAAGTTTAATCAATAAGTCTATCTGACCAGAGTTTAGCCTGCCATCTTACCAGCCAGAGCTCTAAGAGTTTTAGTAAACCTTAATAGTTAACAAAAATCATTATAAAATCAAAGAATATTTATATTTGGAAATCTCTGCAGTCTATCCAGCACAACTGTGATCAGTGGTGACTGCCTTCATAGAAAGCTAATCGATACTGATTGTCAAAAATACTTACAGTAAGTCAAATATAATGCATTATGCTATTACACAGTAATTCAGTAAAAAGCAGACTGAATCATCAAATTACCTTAAAAGCTCCAGAAGTATTGCAGAAATACTTGAGCCCAAATAGTTTAGCTTTAAGTTTAATAATGCACAAATAGTAAGAATCCGTAATATTTCAATCCTCAAAAAGTAGTTTAGAAAAAGCAGCTAGCTGAACTATGTGATAATAACAGGATAAATAGCTGCTGTAGAGAAGTAATAATTATCTCCATGGAACAATGATTCATATATGATTACTATTGTGGAACTTAATCCCAACATCCATCCGAATTCAATCAGCATCTATGGAAAAAAAAAAAAAAAAAAACCAAACACACACATTGGAGCTATAAAATACCTTCTAACTATAGACTAAGAATCATTACTCATTTACTTGCTTAAATCCCTGTAAATCTGAAGCTTGAAACATGGAATGTGGGCAAAAGTGAAAAGGTTTCACAAGGAATTCATTGAGCATACTATCAACACAATGTTCAATGTTAACAGAAACAATATGCATATACCTCCTTCCTTTTCCCTGTTTATTCAAGGGGGTTGAATTTTTCTTTGTTTTTAAACAATCTGATTCCTACTCTAGCACCATTTGACAATACATACATGAAAATTAGACGTGAATTTTATATTGGAAGGGAGAAAGGAGTGGAAAAAAAGAGCTATACAAATATCTCAGCTTTGAGGTACTTGCTTGACACAATAACTACAAGCTTTCCATTTTAAGCTTTCCTGAAATACAGAAGAGCAAAAGATGCGAATAATTCATTTATAAATGGTTCTACATATTCTCATAACTCAGAAATTACTACTTCAGGGCATGGTTCCAGAGTTCTGCTTCTGTCGGTCAAACAATAACCTATGACACGCTCTCAATCAAAGTACAAGAAGACAGAAACAAGTTTCTCAGTGACAAAGACAACTGCCATCATGTAAGCAGTATAATTTTAATCACACTTTACAGGTATGAGCATCCACTTATTAAGAAATCTAATGAGGAATAAGCAAAATGGCAAAACATCAAGAATAGATGGCCAAGAAATACAAATTTGATCCCAGGACACCTGCACTGCAATTGCACAGTTCAATGCCTGGAGCATGTAGTTAAAAAAAATAATAATAATAATAAATCAGGCTTGCTGATCCTGATTTTCCTTTATTCACAATCCAATTAGATGAAGTAAACATAAAGGAATGGGAAGAACAAGCTGGAGGACCAGGAGATTATTAAGCCCATTAGGCCTATAAGATATAAAGTACCAGGAGTCTACTTAACAATTATTCAATCACCGTGATGATCACGACTGACAAAAATGCTACCTGCACATCAAGGAGAAAGCTTTAATACTTACTGTAGCAAACCACTCCCACCAAGTAGCCCTGATGGTTTTCACTAATCCACTCCATGGTGCTGGATTATCCACAAGCTCCCACTGCTGCTGCTTTCACTTTTGCCCAAATTTCTCTTTCCACAGAGTGCAGATGTTTTGTTTGTTTTTTTTTCCACTGTTAAGCATTTATGTTGACCTGATGAAGTCTGCAAAAACTTTTCAATAGAAGAGTAAAGCAACCCCAAGTGCTCAGAAGAACATAAACCCATTCACTTCTCTGTTGAATACTGTCTTATGAAAATCAAGTTCACAGTTGCTACCCATGGACAATGTCAATCCATAAACTAATTTTCTGCAAAGACAACATTATTTTTCTTCAAAATGCATACAGTTGTATCATAATTACATAAGCCCTCAATAACCCATGGGTCTTTAAAGCTGAGTTCAGTCTACGGTACCTTTGTTACTAAGTCATAAGGGAATAACTCAGCACTTCCTTGCACAGGAACAGTTCGAAGACCTTTAGGATATGACTAATTGGGAAATAAATGCAAATCTTCATTGCTATGCATAGGAAATACTTGCCTTCTAAATAATACACAAGTACAAAAAAGCACAGTTAAAAATTTGCACTTCCAAAAGTGAAATTTACTGAACAGTTTAGTGCTAATCTATTTAAAGTTTAAATAGTATGCTTGGTTCAATACAGGGTGAATAAAATATAGAAACTCCTACAGTCCCTGAAGAGTATTTAACTCTGAGCTGGATTTCCTACTTCCAGTAACACAGGCATTCCAGGACTGAAAAAAAAAATACTATAACCACAAGATTTTACCCCAAGTGTGACCAGTGAAGAACTGGGAGGTGTGCCATTGCTTCTTTAATCAATACCACACCATACAACAGTTCTAGAGACAGAAATTCACACATTCTAATCTCACGAAAGCTTCAAAGCAGATCTGTTAAACATAACGAAAAATGTCTGAAAGTACAATTTCTGCAAGGAAGAAAAGCATCTTTAAACAGCTTCATAGGTTGTAAAGAAATAAATTTTGTAGATATTTTATAGCTATTTCATACACATTTCATGTTTCGGTTTCTGGAACAGTACCCATCATGGCAGATTGTTCTTCCAATAATAATAAGGCAGCTGCTCAGTCAAGCAGTAGGAAAGCATTACCAATCTATGGAGCAACCAGCCTCTTTGGTGTGGCTGCATTGAGCCTGGAAACCTACAGGCCATGCGACAGCTGGGGATTCAGCAGAGCAGAGTCAAGGCAGAGCCATGGTTATCAGCAGCATGTGTTGAGAAGCACACTGATTTCATGAGTTTTTATTTCCACTTCAATGTATAATGGGGTGAGATCACTCCTGACCTCAGCTCCTTCATACACAAATTGAAGACACAAAAGTAGGACTCTAGTGTTAGAAAAAGTACAGGGAACACACAGTACAGTAAAAGAGAAAGCAAAAAGAATGTGATCGTTCCTGTAAGGAGGACATTAAAAAGAATCATCTCATCTTCGTTTTCAGAACACTGTTCTTTATTAAAAAGGTGCAAACACATAAAAATTTATCTGGCAGATCCAACTAGTGGCTTTTCCACTGTGATTTGAATTTTTCTGAGAAGTACTTAAGTGATCACGTCATCCAAGTATGCTAGAGCAATTGTGAACCAGAAAATAAAAGTGACACATTAAAAAAATATCAGAGTCATCAAAGGAAAATGAAAAATCAAAATCTTCCAAAAAAAAAAAAAAAAAAAAAAAAGAAAGGAAAGTCTACCTGGAACTAAATTCATAAAATTCAGAAAAATAATCACTTCAGAAATCAGTTTTCTATGCACATGAACACTTAGTTGTGAAGTTTAGAACTAAAGTCACCACATCAGCCTTTCATGGCACTGAACATATCAAACAGCAGAGTCAAGAAGTCATAATTTCAGCGGTTTGAAATCTGGTCACAATGACAAACTCTGATTAAGTACAGACAACTAAGTGACATAATGCATTTCATGCAGTTTGACCTTTTTTTTTTTTTTTTTTTTTTTACCTGTTTGCATTTCTGTGAAAAGCAATAGAAAAAATATTTCCTGCATCTCTTTTAAGATGCCAATATGTAAAAATCAATTATTTCTCTTGATCCAGAGCAAGAATGTTATTTCTCAGGAATGCTATGGAATCAGTTTTCAGGGGCTAGGAACTCTATCCATTGCCTTCATGTAAAGAAGCACCTACTATTTCTCAAGAATTTTTCCCAAGTTAAACAGCAATGAAGCCTTATATAAAGAAACTGTATTTACACACACACACGCACGCACGCACACACACACACACACACACAATCTTTGATTTTATCTAAGCAAGATCATTTTAAACTGGACAAATACCTGATTCCTTTCTGTCAGCAGTGAGTATCATCTCTCAAATGAATAACGAAGGTAGGATTTATCCTTCCTGACTTTACACGTAATTGAGTCTCCCTTGATTTCTTTTTTTTTTTTTTTTTTTTTTTTTTTTTTAAACCCAAGACATTTCTAGAGGACACTATTTCATCTCACAATAAGCTGCTGAGATGAATGCCTTTCAGGAGATATCCTTCTCCATGAACTCTATGAGCTGTTGTCACTAGCTCAGATTTCAATACCCTCACCTCCCCCTCACGCAGACATATGTTAACCTATTTCAAAATTAAATACGATATCAGAACCTTGAAAATGCAAAGAAAACTTCAGTAAAATCTGGCTTAAATTCTTATTTGTGTTTCCTCATACTTATCCATGTCGTATTTATGTTTCACTCAGAGCCATATGTTTATAACATGCTCAAAGGAGCAGTGTAAAAGTATAAGCAGCTGCATAACTTGGCTAAAAAGAGGCCTCTGGTGGCAGTTACAGAGTATAGCGACTCAAAGTTTCAAGAAATAGGGATTTTAGTAACATAGCTTTCAATATATACATTTTTACATGCAGGTATACAAAGCACTCATATGAAAATTTTGATACATTACTGCTCATCTCCAAAGCAGTAACCGCCTCAGTCCATCCATCCGCATTCCAACACTACAGATGTCACATCAGTCTTAATGCTGCATGTATTTTCAGTTAAGCATTTAATTCCTGCTAATTCCCTAAGATCCCCCATGAATGCTCCCTCATTCTGCTTCAGAAAATTATATAGATTGGAAAAATCTAGGAAAACATTTCAATATAAAATCATAACACTTCTTTATAATAAAATAACCTGCAGATTAAAACATACGACAAGCGAATGCATAATACTTCTACAAAATTCAGTTCTCTATTATAGCCTAATGAATCTGACCCGCAGAAAAGTTGGTCATGAGTCAGCAGTGCACACTATATCCTGGGCTGCATTAAAAAAAGGGTGGCCAGTAGGGAGAGGGAGGTGATTCTCCTCCTCTACTCAGATCTTGTGAGGCCTCATCTGGTCTACTGCATCCAGGCATGGGGCCCCCATCACAAGAAAAATGAGGAGCTCTTGGTACAGGTCCAGAGAAGAGACACTAAAATGATAAGAGGGCTCGAGCACCTCTCCTATGACAAAAGGTTGAGGGAACTGAGCTTGTTCAGCTGGGAGAAGGGAAGGCTTCAGGAAGATCTCATGGTGGCCTTCCAGTACTTGAAGGGAGCATATATATGGGAGGGGAAACAACTGCTTACACAGATTGATAGTGACAGAACAAGGGGGAATGGGAGTGGTGACACGCTGGAACAGGTTGCCCAGAGAGGTTGTGGATGCCCCATTCCTGGAGGGGCTCAAGGCAAGGCTGGATGTGGCTCTGGACATCATGGTCTAGAGGTTGGTGACCCTGCCCATGGCAGGGGGGTTGAAACTAGGTGATCTTTGGGGTTCTTCTCAATCCAGGCCACTCAATGATTCTATAAAAACACTGGTCCCTTAGAAGGCTGTGACAAAATTTTGGCATATGATTAGTAACAAGAATATAGCCTACAAGAAGTTAGATAAGCTTCCTGCCTTCTAGAAAGGGGCAGCAGTCAGGAAAATTGTGATAAAGCACAGAAAAGTAATGGAAATGTTAAGGGCTGTATGAACAAAACGTGAGTAGAAACAGCAGACCCAGGACTGAAATAACAACCTCTACTGAAGACAAAGTACACCACTCCCAGCAGTAAAACTGAGAAATGTAGTTTTAAACCAAAACACGAAGTCTGCTCTCTGTTAAGCCCCCAGTACAGACTGGATATCAGCAGAAGATCCTGCATGCCAGCCAGCAGAATGGCACCCAGCCTGCAGCTTATCACATACACCATCCATTTCCTCAGCATCCAACAGGAAAAAGATTATAGACTTATTTCAAACACATATATAATGCAAGGAAAAACAAAAGCTTTGCCTAAGATTTAGAAACACTGATGTAAGCGAAACTCAAACAAAAGACAGCTTCATAGCACCTGATGATTTGCTCATTGGTTGGACTAGAGCAAGACCAATCTCGTTGCCTACTATAAGCCCACAAACAGGACTTAAAACAGTCCCATGGGTAGCTGAGGAATTTCTCTGGCATCACTATATTTTCTGCTGCTCTCTCAGTCCTCCACAATAGCATCTCAGGAAAGGAATAACAGAAATACAGCAAGTCCTGATCCTGGAACTGACCCTGAAAGCCACTGCCATTTACAACTCCAGCAAGGAGTTTCTCTTTAAATGAGATGACAGCAAGCAGCTACAGCCAACATTTTCATCTTTCTGCTTATGTTAGATATTACCCACCTCAAAAGCTGCACAGGCTACAAATGAAGTTTAAAACTTGCAGTGTTGCATAGTATCAAATACAAACTGCTGATTATTCCCAGCTGAACAAGCTGACAAGGTAGATATAAAGGGTTAAGTTAACATTTCTCCTACTAGACAGGCCAGTCTGCATACATACTAACATAAAAGCAACACTAAAAATATTTACTATTAGACACTGATTATAACGCAGGAACTGTTCAGCCAGTGTGCACTATCCTTCAAGAAATAGCTCACTTTAAATACCTAACAGTAAACTTGCTAAAAAATCTAAAGCATTGAGTTTATCAGCTCCATCTTCTTTATTTATGCAACTATTACCTTAAAAGGTTATTAGAATGGAAAATAAGCTGAAGATCTTCACAGAGTATCTATTTCTGAAGCACAGATTCACAAACTGTTGTAGAACTACAGCTGTGTTGCCTGTGCACAGTCACATTTCTTTCCTGATTGCATTTTGGTGCAGATCCAATCCAATGAAATAGACTTAACTGCTCTTTCAGAGAGGTGCTTTAATTTCACAGCATGACAGCTCAAGTTTTTAAAAAAGGGAGAAAACATTCAACAATTTGGTTAATTTTGACTTATCCACAAGGGCTTGTAAAGTATTTATTAGAAATAACTGAAATAGCACATAAAAAGTTTCTCTTCAAATTGTTAACTCATTTCATTTTTTACTGAAAGCACATCCAAGTAATATCAAGTACACTGGAAACAAACACTGAAAACACTTCAACTAAAAATCAAACATTTAAGAAGCAACATATAGTTCCATGTTTAACTACACAAAAATTTAGATGTTAAAAAAAACAAAATACAAAGTCATTAGCATTTACATTGTTTTTACCAACAGGTTTTTTTTTTTTTTAATTTATTTTATAAAATTAACATACATTGCTTTCTTACCTTGCAAATAGTCTCTGTATCCCAGGGTAAAATAGTCCTCAGATCAATAACTTCACAGGACACCCCTAGCTTTTCCTGAGCCATTGCTGCAACCTCTTTGATCACATGTACCTAAAAAAGGCAATGTATTATTACAAGTAAACATTCATTTTCTATTTAAGATGTTACAAATAACTTATACTGATACACATAATGATTTAACATGTTACTTGCTTTTTTAGCGGGAAACATTTTATTCAGTAATCTAATCAGTATTTATTGCTCACTTCATTCTTTTAACTTCTCCTTCCATTATTCTTTGCATTTCAGTATTACTTTGAAAAAGGAAAAACAAATTTCAGTGAAGGATCTCTGAAAACAGAACTGTTACTTTCTAGAAAAGTATCCTTTCACTGAGCAGCATCAGGCCTCAAAATTTGATTACTGCAGTCAGCCTGGGTTTTAGGAGAAGATTTTTCTCAAGACTGTATCTAAACCAAGATCCAAATATCAGTGATGTATTTTAATACAGAATTTCCTCATATGATGTTGTCATAAATACTGGTGCAGTCCTCGTTGTCAGAGGATTGGAGTGTTTCACAATGCAGGTTTAGACTGAGATACCTGACCTCCCTTGTACAACTGCTAGGCACAGTTTTGAGAATGGAGGCCAAGGGCCACCCCCAAATTTTGATGAGGTCACCTTGGCTGGTAAGACAACAGCGTTTAACAATATGAACACTGTGAGATGGCGGTACCTGCTGAGGGATCAAAGGCCTTCAGTCAATGTCACACAGAGCAAAAATCTATGCTGAAACAAGATGATTAAGGATCTAACATGAATCTGTGCAACAGAAATAGGAATAGCTAAACATGAGAGGACTGCTAAAAAGATAAATCACAATACAAGTATTGTAACAGTAAAAAGAAATAGCTTGTTGTGTTTTTGTTTAAACTTCTAACGCATCAGTAGCTGTAATGGTTTGAGATTTTTCAGTGTGACACATGGGAAAGAGGTTTTTGCCCTTCCTGTGATGCATAAGTGAAAATATTTGCCTAGTTCACAAGGGATAAGGATTAGTTAATGACCATAAAACACTGAGTACAACTGGAAAGGAACTAAAAGCCATTACTGCCTTTCATTAGTAAAACTCAGGAAAGCACACACCAGGTAACCTCATTAAGGCAGCAGCTGCCAAGCAACTACCTAGCACACAAAAGCCACAAGAATTAACCACTCAGTACATGCGAACACTTTGTGCCTATTGAAAATAAATTCTGGATTTGTTGGTTCATGTTCCAAGTTTATGCACACAGCCTGCAAATACTCACAACACAAACTCACATGCAGAAGTCTGTCACATAGAAAACATGGTGTATTATCTGTTTACATGCTAACTATCTACACAGAGATATGCTCAACAGTTCTGGTATAAGGCAACACAGTGCACATCCACCATGCAATGGACATGCTCAGACTTCTGTCAAGAAATCCTGAAAGAGGGAGAAGTCCTGTGTAACAATTTCCCTTTCAGTATTACACAGCCATACCCACGGTGAAGTCAGATTAGGATTAATCCACATTCGGGCTGTACATCAAAACAATTGCCTGTCTCAACACTCAGCTTACATTATGCAAGCTCTTAAGCACATTCTTTGAAAAGATGTCATTCCAAATCCACTCCATACAACTGTAGGATATTATTTCAATTGCTTATGACAGCTTTATAGTCAATACTTAAGTGACCTTTGAAGTATAACATCCTTATGGTTATTTATCATTTCAGTTTTGGCGAGTGTGATGAATATGAAGATTTCATCCAAATGGAGCGGGCATTATATAGGAAAAACATGCGTGCACTTTCAAAAGGGAACAAGGAGAAAAGTATAAATTCTGTTCTGCTATAGAAATAAGCACAAATAAAGATATCAAAGTAGTATAATTTAACACCAGTGCACCAACTAGCAGGAACAATCATAGATATAAAGTTTTCTTGTCCTCTAGCTGCTTGACCTACCACAGGAAAGCAATAAAGATTACAGATTTCAAATGAAAAGCAAAAAACAAAAAGAAACAAAACCACAGTTCAGCACTAATGTGATGAAAGTTACAACACTCCCTCCCTCTAACAGCTTCTAACACATAATTAAGCCAGGAAAATAGCAATTTTCTAAATTGCCTTTAACCTGTAATTTAAAGATTTTTCCTGTAATTCCAAACTAGGTTAAAATTTGTTTTCTATCATTCTTCAACATGAATGCGTCTGGGATTTTTGTATAGTTTTGCTCTCACTATTTCTTTTTTTTTAATATTTGAACATCTCAGCTGAGGACAAGGGGAGCTGAATCACAGCTTTGAAAATAAATCATCTGAAACAAAGCTATCTTTATTTGTATTAATAGTTTTAAATCACCTAAATTTTCTGTATATTTCAGCTCTCTGCATAAAGGCAACCTCAGACTGATTGCACTATTCTTAAATTATGAAGGAAAGACCTATACTTTCCTTTCAACATACAACGTTCAACTGTCCTTCCCATTGCCTTCCTCAGGGTCACATCCCACTGCCATGTCCTTAGAAGTGTAACTTTCATAACCATATTCAAATAATCAACCTCCAGCAGAGGTTCCACACTTCTTCCACATTTTCAGTGTCAGCCTCAACAAAAAAAAAAAGAGGAGAAAAAATCTTTCATATTAAAAAGGAGGTTTCATATAAACAGAAATAAAGAGAATCATTCATTCAAGCATGAACCAATGGAAGACATACAAAGTTTACTGTCTGGCACTTCAGACTGAGTACACAGTTCAGCTCCTGGCCCTTAACCTGGGCTCTGACGGACAACAAGGAGCTTCAAAGAACCTTACTGACCTGTGTGCCCCAAGCAACCAGCGTCACATCACTGCCTTGCTGCAGCACCTCAGCTTGAGACAGAGGAATGTTGTAGGGCTCCACAGGAACTTGTTCCACTAAAAAAAATAAAAAAACTAAGTGAAAAATAAGCATTGGATTATTTTACTAATCAGTACTATCCCATAAAAACATACACTGAACTTTCTTCTTAACAGTAATGCTATTTAAAGCAATAGACCAACTCACATTAAGAATCATCCTTTATTTCAGAAGTTTTGCCATAATATTTTAATTAAAACATATTGATGCATTCAGTGTAATGTTTCATTTATCTTCTGTAGCACACAAAAAGATACACATATACACCATTGTAGCTGGAGATCCTGCTACCAAGTCAGTGATACTAGTGTCAGATTTGGAAATGGTTTAAATGGATAAAAATTCAAGCAAAGACTGCAGTTGATTTGAATAAGCATCAACATAGCCTTGAAATCACACTTCAGTACTCAGAGCACTCTCTTGCTGTCTACCAGGAACAACGCCCCATATTTCTCCAGTGAAGTGGTAGGAAAAACAGGTTTCAGAATCTGCACAGAAACTGTCACAGGAACTTCTGATGATAGCAGTTTTAAGTGACTCAAATATTCAATTCACCAAAAATACACTACAATTAGAGTAACTAGGAAAAAAATAAAAGCATCTTGCCTTCACTGTAACTCTGAAGATGGATCCATTAAAATTAGTACCAATTTAACAATTTTTAGATGGAAACAACTTAGGAAAAATTGAGTATCATATTTTTTCTCTCATTCACAGATCCAATACAAGTAGTTCTTGTAGTAGGAACACATCTATTTTTAAAAATTAAGTAGTAAACGAATAGATTTCTAAATAATACCTTTTTTCCCCCACCAGAGATGGTATACAAACACCAAGTGCTACAGAATCACAGCAGCTGAAGCAGAAAGCAAGCTCCTGGGACCATTCAGTCCAAGGTCCCTTCCCACAGCCCTCTCTCACCAAAAGCATGTTGTTCAGGGCCACGGCCAGTAGGCTTTTCAGCACCTCCACAACGCCTCTGGGCAATCTGTTCCTGTGTTTGGCCACACTGAGTAAAACGTTTTTTCCTATTTTTATGTCACGTATTTCTCAATGTGAACAGCGAGAGTAGAAATAGATAGCAATTTAATTTCTTTCTTGATAAAGAAAGAATAGGAACCTTATTGAGCATAATTCGTAATTCAAGAACACGTGTCCATTCAGTGATGGAAAGAAAAAAAACATCAGTTTTAAAGTCCATTTTAACACAGCACAGAAGTCAGATCTCTATAGTGACAATTATTCTTAATGCATTAAATTAGTAGCATCTTCCTGTAATAATTTCTTTAAATAACAAATGACTAGAGGAATATGGGATAGGGAAAGAAAGAGGTGTAAGCCACAGCCAGCCCTTCTGGCTGACAGTAAAAGCAAACCAGGCTGCTCTGGATTTTGCTTATTATAAAAACCTCATGATAGGCATGAAAATGAAAGCACATCACATTACATTAGTGCATTTTTCAATGGATTTTCATCTACATGAAACTTGGAGAAGAAACCTATAAAAATACCACAGGACCTTCAAATGTAAGCTCAGTCAACTGACATGAATGCAGTTTGGAAGATAGGTGGATGAACCAGCAGAAGACTTGGACAGCACACATGACACAAAGAGCAAATGGTTTCAGCCATTTAGAGAAATTAAATGCAGTATACAATTACAAATTACAATAATCAAAATTTTTATTATAACTAAACTACTCTTGATACTTAAATGCTTGTCAAAAAAACTAACTATAAGGGAAATCTAGACTTGAAAGGATTTTATTCAAATGCCTTTACAGATCTCCTCCCTCCACTAACAGTGATACACAACAGCACATGAAATTATCCTGTGCATTTTCTTGCATAACAATTAACCAAACCAGGATAACAGTGTTTATACGCAGAGCACTCCATTCATCTATTACTAAATTTATAAATATTTTAAATCAAGTATTTCAAAGCCAGATGTCAAGAAAAGCAATTAACAAAAAGTAGTAATCAGACAAAAAGGACTATCACAGCCTTAAGAGGTTGCACCATCTGTTGCTTTTTTTTTTTTTAAAGAGCAGTCTGAAGCACAGAAAGAAAACATATGTTTTCTAATCTTACTGTCTTGTCTCTATAACAACCACTGATGCAAGTCGTATTTATTTCTACACCACCAATGTCATATATAGTACAACGAAATGAAACTGAAAAGGTCAAAAAACATCAGAGTAGGTTCTCCACAAGATGTCTAAACCTGATAATGTCAAGGTGACTCATCTCCTTTGATTCATAATCATTACATGCTCTTGACACTACACACAGAGGTTGATAACTACTTATTTATAAACCAGAGCCTCCTTTTTCTTTCTATTCTTTCTTCTTTTTATTTTAAATTCAGATATTTTCTTAGCATCACTGACATTTAGGGGGACGTCACCATGACACTTGCAATAATGTTAGAATTTTGTAATTTAAGCAGCAGCAGAATTCCCTCTGTAGATGTACACTTCCATATTTAACTTTGGACTTCTTCTCAGAAATGTTTGCATCTGTTTGCTTCTAATTTTACAAAAGGCACATGAATATACGTAAAAAATTCTGCTCCCATTAAGCGTAGCTGGATAAGGATTTTTCCAATGCAAAAGGGAGTAAATCAAGACGAGTGAAGCCGTAAGAAGGCACACCCAAAGGTACAAATGTGATCAACAACACACAGTCACAGCTGGCTTTGTCAGATGGTGGCACTACTGATTTCAGCCTAGATCACTAAACTGATCTTCTGAAAAATCTAAGGTAATTCCTCTGGAAATCAGACCATGAGATTACAGGGCAACACTATCAGAAAAGTTCTTTCAGAAATCATTGAAGTCTTGCAACAATACTGTGGTTGGTTACAGATCAACATAAACACCCCACTAACCACAGTTTCAGCACATCTTCACTCAAGATTTCAACCACATGGCTCATTTGTGTTCTCAAGAAGATCCAGCAATTCTTTCATAGATCAGTTTCTCATATATGGAAAACCCACTATACTCCGAACAGTTGTGTGACATTTTTAATGCGCAATCATTCATTCCATTATGGAAGTAAATATTTTATTAACACTGCAGTCTGCAGCTGAGATTTTTAAATAGTAAAAACAGTGAAAGAAAGAGTTGTTTGGAAGACACTGGTTTCACTATTCAATAATAGCTGGTAGACAAAATTATATGACATAGGAATGATGAATGTAAGTGATGGCTATTGCCATCAGTTGCTCACTCAGACACTCTGTCAATCTCTCCCTATGTAATTTTGTTTTTCTATGCTCTCTTGTCCAATACAGCTTCCCCAGTCCTCAGTAAGTAACAACTGCACTGTTAAAATTAACACTGATGATACAACATGCACTATCATCTTCAAATTACTGAGTTATTATGTCATGCATAATGAAGGCTGCTAAAACTTAATTGAACAAAAAGGTCACCATGACTGAAGCAAAGAAAAATAGCAAAGGCAGTTGCATTTCCTGACAGATAAAATTAGAATTTAAAGGAGCAGATTTTCTATGCATTTAGAAATGATAGACTCAAAAGAAATTTATAATTTCTGTAATGGTGTTTGTGTAAAATCATCTTGTCTGGAAAAATAAAGACAATTCTAGCAATTTATTTTAGTATTTAGAATTACCAAGAGAACAGCACTTTCACTTCTGTCAGACTTGCACTGTCCTGTCCCAATAAAGCCTGTAAGGAACTCCACAAATCAACATGCTAACTACAGCCAGATCTTTAGATGATTCAAGGTTAATTTTTTTAACTACCAAATTCTTGCCATTCACTAAATACTCTATACACCACTTAAAGAGACTCAGTCTTGTTCGTATGTCCACCATGCAATTTCATATAAGACAATGCCTTTTAGATCTATTTATTCTTTTTTTCCTAAACCGAAGACTGTACAAAGCATTTCACTTCCAGCATTTGCTGAACATGAATCTGATAGTAAATATTCATGTTTGTATTCAAATTTTGAAATCTTACCCAGTTTTCAGATTTCGTCTACAAACGCAAGCCTAACCAAAACTAAAGACAAAATGAGTCCAAATCAAGATTTTTGCTACACTATCAATTTAGCTGTAACTAAGGAAATATATGTGCAAAAATCAGTGTTGCTTTATTGGAAAATACAGCACATCCTTACCTGCAGCTCTATAAAGTATTTTAGGTTCAAAGAATATGCACGGATTTTTATCCTCTATGCATGACAGCAGCAATCCTTTGGCTTGAAGAGGACTCCTGGGAATAACAATCTGTAAAAATATTTTTAAATAGTTTATTACAAGTCTCCTACAAGCTTCCTCAACAATACGCTGACAGTAAAAAAGAAGTATTTGCTTTAAATAAAACTCCATATCAACTGAGTTGTTACTCAGTTACTGGAGTCTCCTTCTCTGGAGACGTTCAGTACCCACCTGGACGCCTACCTGTGCGACCTGGGCTAGGGAGCTGCTTTGGGGTTGGGGTTGGACTCGATCTCTGAGGTCCCTTCCAACCCCTACAATTCTGTGATTTCACGATTCTGTTACAAAGTGTTTTGAATTTCCATTTTTTATTTATTCTTCAGAATAGAACAGTTTCCTTTTACACGTTATAAATACTGATTTATTCCCCCCTGATAATACTAACTAAAACTAGCATTTTACGAAGAGCATTTTAAAGTTGAAAGAATAGAAAAAAAGTCAGATTCAATGAACTATTAAAGTACTAGTTTTATAAAATTAATGTAGATGAAAGTCATGGTTTCTTGATTTTTGTTATCAGTATTCCACATCACAACATTTTTTGCGTTCCTGTTTTCCATTCAGAGGGAAAGATAAAACTGCATGCAAAGTCCTCTGGGGTATGTAACCCTCCTTTTCTTCTGAGAACCAGTTACCCAGAAATTCAGCAGCCCATGGAACTGGAGCATTAACTCTTTAACTCCCAGTTCTTTACATTACATTATTATGTGGAATACTGACAAAAAAAAAAAAAAATCAGGAAACCATGACAATGGATGACAAAAAAAGCAGCTAAGTGATCTCATGTTGTGTAGGTAAACTCCATACAAGAGGATTGAAGATCTTCTGACTTGATCCAGCGCATTTTGAAGACTGGAAAATGAATTTTTCTTATGGTAGAAGTTTGAAATTGGTCCTTTTGGAAGTCTCCCAAGAAAAAAAGAAACTACTATCAAACTAAGAAAACTAAATAAGGTCCCTAGATGTTATCTGAGCACTCAGAAGGAAAAAAATATAACTGTTTTGCCAACAGAAGAGTTAATTATGGATGATCTAAGAGAATATTAATAACAAACAGAAAGTCACCAAATTGTCACTGTTTAAATGAAAACAAAACCCAAGAGAGCTCAATTTCCTTAGAAAATGAAGAATAAGAATCAAATAAATTACATCCCATGGAACTCAAATCTGAGACATGAAGGGGGTCAAGGATATGAGATTTTATAGCTGTGAAGTTATTTAGAACTTCATTTTATATCTGTCAAGGTTCAAAACACAACCTAAATCATCCATCTCATCCAATTAACTTGGTAAGTAAATTTTTAAGCAAAGAAGAAGCAATCCATTTCACCAAAAATTCCAACAAAACATTTGATAACAGACATGAGAAATCATCAGACTGATGAATGCTAGCAGTTCGGCTCCTTCAGGATCACCTTCAGAACAGGCTTTTACCATACTCATTTATGATGTTAACTCAGAACGCAGAAATGAAAACTATTCAAAAGCTCAGAGTCACTACCTACAGAGAGGATGATACAAAAAAAAAAAACAAAAACAAAAACAATTCACATTAAAAATGTGACAGATGAAAGCAAATGAAAACTGAACAATACACAGTGGTAAGTCAGCATTTAGAAAGTAACTTTTTGTCACAAATTTAGAGCTCAGCAGTAGACATTCAGACAAAGATCTGAATGTGTTATTTGCTCAACAGATAAGTAGGACACCAAGCAGTACAGCTTTAAAAGGCATCATCACGTAGTAAAAGAAGTGTCAGTGTTACTGAAAAAATCCCTGCTAGGAATTCAGTTGGAATATTTCATGAGTACATTGTTTTGAAAGAAAATGAATCAAAACAGATGCCAAAAAAAGCTTCAGAAATTGTTCTGCATCTCATTGATAGTTTGATTTGTTTAGTCTAAGAAGAAACAATGACTAAAAGGAAAACAATTGCTCTCTGTACATGAAAGGAAAGATGAGTTGAAGACTCAAGTTAGGAAGAAATTTCGTCTGGGAACGGAAAAAAAAAATTATATCTGCAATGGCAAAGATCCTGGAGCACTCTTGCAATTGAATAGAGTCAATCCTATAATTTAAGACATCTCCTTAGAATGGTAGACAAAAGAAACAACAATCTAACAATGTCCTCCTCACTTCAATAACCCTCATTCTTAAGCACTGAACAGCTACAGATTCTCCCCTCAACAGCCAATGTTATACAAACCCTCTTCTGCTAAGGGAATCTGAACCTCACTTTTCACTTAATAAGAACAGTGTTAAAACCTTCAGTCAGTAACCAACTGCAGAGTTTAGGAAGAGAGCAGTTCTGCAAAGCATTCTCCTGTTAGATATTTCCTCTCCTCCCCAGCCTGTAAATCATAGCCTCACTTCCCATGCAAAATATGCACACATGACAAAGTCTTCACTGAGTTACATCAGTATTCTACTACTACCACATTCACATCAAATAGAGATAAGTTTCAATTTCAGTAAAGCAGTAATAACTAAGCAGCTTTGCAGAAACTATTGAAGGCACAAAACTGTTTTCACAAAGATTTAAAATTAAAAAGACAGAGTCTAAAATAACTCTCCATGCATCCAAAATTAATACATGGTTCCATCAATTCCATAGAATTTAATGTATTCTTTATCTGAGATGGCAGCAATTAATTGTGACCATATATTTTAGCATGTTACTCAAGGAATTTCTGCTTTGGTTCCTTTAAGGTCTTCAGCAACTCATATTTCCCTACAGTCCCTAAGGCCTCTTCCAAACCCCGGTGCCTATCACTTTCTCCCAATAGCACCTACTAAAAAAAACAGCATATTTTTGCCCCCATCCATTAATAGATCCTTGCATCTCATCCTTGGTACAGCTAAGATAAACATTTTAAGAAATTGAACTGGAAGGGTATTTTCCATACACTACACACATTTACACTGAAAAGAAAAAAGAAAAAAGGGAAAAAAGAAAAAGAAGGATCAAATACAAAAGAAAGTAAAATCATCAGGCCCAATAAAATAAAATTTGGACTAACTTACTCAGAAGACTAAAGTCAGCAGTATTAGACTGCACTGAATTAGAAAGGGTTTAATCCAACACAAAATCTTTCTAGTTATTTATTTCAGTAAGAAGATTTGAGACTGACAAACAAGGCCAGCAGATAGACCTGGTGTCAGTATCTTTAATCATAGAAACTATCTTGTTCTTCTACACCACAATAAACTACTCACGTTTTTTGAAAACAATCGAGAAACCTTCAGAATTAATTACCTGGCAAGAGAATTTGTAGTTTACTTCTGTCCATATCACTGAATATTTTCAAGCTTAGTATAAGAACACCTCAAAGACCATAAATAACATTTAAAGATAAAAATGCTTTCCCTTTTTCAAGTATCATGAAATATAATGTAAATAACATACAATAAAATGAGAACAATATAAGCTCTCAGTTACAAGTAGGATAAATACTTATGGCCTCCCTGTACAAGACTAGTATCTGACATTTCAGTACACCAATACCATATTAAGGAATAGTTTAAACAGAAGATAAACAATGAACATGTGTCTTCCACATACAAATACTGCCTTTATTCAAGTCCATTCCATTAATCAAGCTATGAGTCATTCTTTAATGGATTGGATGTCAGTTAATCCAAATGTACAAGTCCATCAACATAAGGTTTACTCAGAAAGAATGGACTTTACTCAGAATTTACTCAGAAAGCCAGCAAACAGTGTTTTCTTAATCATATGATTATAATGACAACATCTCTCCCCTCCATCTCCACTAGGAAACATATCCATCTAAATGCTATGAATCTTTCCTTTCAAGAAATACCACTTTCCCACACAGAAAGCTTGCCCCAAGGTATCATTCACAGAATCACAGAACAGCTGAGGTTGGAAGGGCCCTCTGGATCCAGCTGGCACAATCCCTGCTCAAGCCAAGAAAACCCAAAGCAGGTTGCCCAGGAATGGCTTTTGAATATCCCCAAGGAAGGAGGCTCTGCAACCTCTCTGGGCAACCAGGGCTCGGTCACCCACACAGTTAAACAGAAATGCTTCCTGGTGTTTCTGATTTAACCTCCCGTGTTTCTTTGTGTATCTAAATGTTCTTGTTCTTTCATCGTTATTTATATAAGTCAATTTTATACATCACTTAAGGAAACAGGTAGGAAAAAAAAAAAAAAGCACTATTAGTTTTAATTTTCTGTAGTACGTTGGGGACACCGAGCAAATGTAAAACGTATGCTTTTAGTGCAAAAAGCAAACACAATGCTATACCTGATAAGGATTGTTTCAATTATTACTAAGAATTCTCCAACTTTTTAACAGAGTTTAAGCTTTATTAATGGAAATGTTCTAACATATTTCTTAATTAGCACATTCAGATGCTCTGCTGTGTATATTGACTTCCACCCTCCCTTCCCTGACTGCATTCAGACTCATTTGTCTACTCAGTCAGGTTCACCCAAAATCAATCTTTGTAACATAAGAATTACCATACCTTTATTCCAGGGCAGTGAGCAAAAAAAGCTTCTGGGCTTTGAGAGTGATACAGTGCACCGTGTCCCACACAACCCCAGGGGGCTCTGATGGTAAGGTTTCCACAATTAAACAGGTCTCCAGAGCGGTAACGATATTTTGCTGCTTCATTAACAATCTGGAGAAAAAAGAATAAGTAATACCCAGTCCAATATGTCCAGTTACATATCATTAAACCTCTAAAACACACAAGATGTAGATACATCATCTACTCCATGCACAGAATTCAGAGGACCATGCTAGAGGCAGAAGGTTCCTGCAAGTCTATGGAAAGGTAAACACTTTCCAAGGCAAATGAGTTGGTAATTCAGAGTGTTCAAGTTAAACACTCAGTTGCAAAGAGCAGTCACATAGCCCAGTTGTTTCCCCATTCCTAGAAGACAGTCAGACAGCTCAGTTCAAATTTGCAGTTTATCCTGTTGACTAATGATTGGCCCGCAATCACACAAAGAAGTAAGAGATGGTGTTGGGACCACACAGCTGGGGAGTTTAAGGCTGTTTAAGCTAACAGGGCCACAAAATAAATAAGTCAAAGAGTGATATTTGTTTCAAACCACATCATTAATCTACATTATTTAATCAGTGTCCAACCTGGCCCTGGTAGCTTCCTGTTTACTTAGCATATACATCAATATTAGTATTGCAATATTAGTATTGCAGCTGTGGCTATTTTTGCATAAAGCACATATTCAGACCAAGTATTAATGCTAACATTTTGCATAACAAAAGAATATTTAAATTCATGAAGTTTATTTTTTTATTTCATTCAAAAATATCAGCACTAACCTGATCAAATGCTGGAAAAATGTAATCTGCAAACTGAATTTCTGCAATGGCTGTAGCACCTGCAACAGCAACTCCAATACCAAATCCAACAATTCCTTGCTCACACAAGGGGGTATTGAAAACTCTATCTTTGCCTGTAAAACAAGAACAATTTCTTTAACATACCAGTTGTAAGTGGAAAACTTAGTCCCATAAATACTTAAATCACCTGCAATTAAGCATATTGCTCTTCATATAGGCTTTTTATGTGTATCAATCATAATCATCCATTACAGATATGGATATTTACAATCATTCAGGTAAAGACAAAGAGAAACAAGATGTAAGATAAGAACAGTGGAAGTAATTTACAGTATTATTATAAGCACTTCAAGGAAAATAAGTTGTTCCAGTGATACGCAGATGAGCGTGCTTAGCTATGTTTTTCATGAGGAGTAAAGAATACTTGCAAGCATTAAGAAAGTTACAATAAAGAAAAAATATTGTTACCTCAGGTATTTTTTTCAGACAAACAAAATCATCTGTCCACCCTCAAACATGCATGGCTCTACACACACCATCTGTATGCTCTTTTCCCACCACTCCCCTTAAGCAGATCCCAGTCTAACCAGTCTTTTTAAGGTAACACTGCATCTCCTAAAGAATCTGGTTCATCAATAGGAAAAAAAGTTGTTCCTGATTTTGAAGGAACAAGACTGGAAACCAAGTATTCTGGGTTTCTTAACGTCCCCATGCAAAAGTCATTTTAACTGACACTTCTGTGACAAAGTAACTTAATATTCCAAATATACTTTGATATAAGTAATTACAAAATTCATGAAATTAAAAATTAAAAAAATTAAACACAATTAAAAACAAGCAGGGGAGGGAGATGAAACACCATCACAATTTCTTCTGTAAGGTATACGTGCAATATTTGCCAGCAGTGTTTTGAGTTTCACACTTAAAGAGTTGTTCTAGTTTGGTTTTTGAGAGATCAGATTTTGGCTCTCTCTCCCTCTGCTTTCCTCCTCTCACACCTCCACAAGAATACTTCTATGACTCATTTAAGGCAAGTAGAAAAAACACTATGCAACAGTACTGAAATGTTAGCAGTGTCAGTGCAGCTACATAAGTCATCACAAGTCTGAATGCCTAGTACAATTGAGGGATGTGTTACAGTTTCACAGGCAAGACAGGAGAAATATTTTCAAGCACCTTAAAAAAACATTTTTTTGGAGGGAAGAATTGTTTTCTGAACTCCCATAACTTCTGCTCATTCCTTAAAAATGAATGTTTGCACCAAATCCCTGTGACCTACAGTACTTTTAAGATATGTGCACACTGGGCCACTTTTTGTTTAGAAATTAATCTCCAAGAAACTTCAAGCTTTCATTTCTTAGGACTTAGAAGTATTGCCATTCCTGGGAGAGACAAGAATGTTACCATAGCTAAATCAGTAATTAAGACTGAATTCCAGATTAACAAAATCATTGCATAGCTTTTGAAATAAGTTATTTTTTGTCAATATGCCAAATATTCATTGAACATTATCCTGATCAACTTTGGAATCACAGCACCCTGGAGATCTCAGAACATTTTACAAGTAGGAAGATCAACTGGCTCTCATTTCCAAAATACATGAGCAAATTGACCCAAGAAATTTCCACATGTGGGTCAACTATACTTTGTTTCACATGTCCTGCAAAAAACAAACAACAACAACAACAATTCTTACAGGTACCATATTTAGAAGTTCTTCAGACTGAAAATGATGCAGAAAGTCAGAATGACAGTAACTTCACAGCACTGACATTTGTTGTTGCTGGGCATTTATCTTACCAGTGTGCCTTGGTAAAACAGCAAGCCTGCATATTTCTATTCCTCCTTTACAAGTACTACCACCATCACTACATAAAAATAGGCCCAACCCCAAAGGTTCCCATAAAAAGACTGGGAAAGCCAGACACAGATCTTTATAAAAATGCTGTTTGTTTTTATTGTCCTCACAATTAAATTATACTAACTTCAGACAGATATCAATAATCCATTGGCCTTACTGTAGAGAAATTTAACAAGTAGAAAAATTGTTTTGAAAAAGCTTCAAGTGGGAATTATCTTTTCACTTAGAAACTGAAAAATGGAGACAGTTTAAGTCACATCAGTACTTTCCTTTTCAGATGCAGAAAAAGGAATTTTGGCTCTCAGGGCTATTTAGCAGGATGCAGAATCAGTAGATCAGTAAACTAATCCATAGGATGGAGAAAGAAAGAAACGCCACGCAAAGATGAAAGAAATCCTATAACAAAAGCATAGTATGATTTTTAAACTAGAGCAACCATATGCTGCTGCCCTTGACCCCAGAGGGCAGCTGTATGCCTCCTCTGGGGGCTCCCTCTGCTGAAGGACGTCACAGCCTTCCCCTTACTCCTAGTGTCCAAGGGCCTCGACTGCATCACCCATAGCAGCCTGGGCAATCCAAGCTCCATTTTAGCACCTGTATTTTTCTTTTCAGGCCCTATAGCCAGTATAATCCAAAATTCTTCAGCCAAAAGAATTTTTAGCCATGAAAAAGGAACATAAAGTACCCATGAAAATGTATCTGTCCCAGGCTTCACCACCGCCTGGTCCTGTGAGGAAGCCCTTCTCTTTGATGACGCATGTAATGTTTGCTTTTCTTAATTTCTTTTTAAACCACTTTGTCTCAAATTTAAAAGGCATTAACATCATATTACAAGTCTCTGCTTCACAGATGTCTACAGGCAGTTCAAGGCATTTCACCTTGTTCACTTACATGGTATTCTGATTGTATACAAGCAGATGTATTTTTTAAATTCACCACACTAAATAGGACCCTGAAAACCAGTAGCTGCATAAGGGATGGTTAGGGCAAGGTTTGCAATTTAACCTGTTTCTCTCAGATGTGCTGTTCCATTTAGTCACAATTCTTCCCTCTCAAGCGGAGCACTAGAAGCCATTTCATGGGTGTATTAGAAGATTGAAAGGTAAAAGAAGCCAGCAGTGCTTACTATCACATAAGAAAAGAAATGGATCACTGAGAATTGCCCAGAAATGCTCAAATAATAGTAAGCTTACCTGATCTGATTCCTTAAAGAACAGATTTTTCAGACTATGCTGAAATAGTTTTGTGCATTGGTTGTATAAACAATTGTACTATTATCACACCAAAAAAAAAAATTAAATGGATTTGAACAATCTTACGAGATTAGTTTTTGAGTAGTAATTTATCAGAACTTCGAAAATAACTGTTTAATATCATTTGTAGGTAGATGAACAGATTAAAAGCATTTTAGAATCACCGCGCTAACATTCCCCTCTGTGATGCAGAATAGAAAAACATCCTAATTAAATTGCTGAAAAAGTTCTGAGATTAAATTAGAGGCAGCATGATGCTATCACTGGATACAATAACATAAATGATGTGAGGATCGGAGAAAGAAAATAAAAAGTATACCATGACAGTTTAACTTAATCAGCACCTAATTTGAACTTTCAGAAGTAAAGGTGTAACCGTGAGGTACTACAGCTTAAAACAGTAAAGATGGTCAGGTAATTCTCACCAGATGAGATTCATTACTTTGAAATTAATTTTAGATGTAAAACAATTACATTGATCCTTCTTTCAACCAAAGCCTGAAGTATGCCTTTTCTATTCATTAGATGGGAAAACAAGTCTTGGATATGGTTTCATTAAGATCTTGTTTTCCATAAAAGCTGCCTTTCAGGGCAAAAGATATGCAAGCCATTAGATAAAACATAATGTTACGGTATGTTTTTAGCCTCTTATTTGGATTTATACAGTCTGAAAGCCATTAATAAAAGGAATGCCAAATATCAAACACTGAAAACTAAAAGCTTATGTATGTTTACATATTTTTCAAAATGTGGAAAGGAAGTCTGTTGTGATGGAGTTATTCGTAGCAGCCTTTGGAAACCATTCACTAAGCTAAAATTTAAATCAAGACCAACAATCCGGAGAGATTTTATCATTCCATATTTCATTTCCGTATCAATGAAGAAACATTTCCCCAAACATGCCTTCCATGTCAGCCAAGCAGCTCAAAACATGCCAATACAAACTCAGTTTTTCACCACAGGTGGAAGGAAGTGACAACTCTGCCTTATCTGAACCCTCATGCATCAACCCCCGGGGAGACATTACAGCTTTCATTCATCCTGCCCAGCTTTATCAGCATCCCTGCTTTCAGCCACCTGAACAAGCTGCTGCTCTTCTCCATGCAGTGAGTTAAACAAGTGACACACAGGCCTATGTGGAAAATAAATTATTCTCCTTATGTCTCCACCCCAGGAATTCAGGAAAAGGGTCAGAGGCATGGTAAGAAAGTGAATAAATACATCGACTGGTATGGTAAATCTGGAAAGATTAAAAATTGAGGAAAAAAGTAGCAGCTGATGAAAAGTTGTTTTTTTTAATACAGTTCTTCTCCCCCCCCATACCCCCCCCCCAAGTCAACTGCTTTTATTTGCACAAAACAACACTGGTCTCTGACATCTTCTGAACAAAAAGAACCTCACCAGTGCTCAAACTGTCACTGACACCCTGCCTAAGGGGCAACGGGTTTAAATCAGTCTTACAACCATTTCCTGCTCCAAAAGGAAAAGCTTCATAGCAACCTAACAGAACACATGTTTACAGGCATATGTAGTCGATTATTATGCATTAATGTTTTGGCCCGCTTCTTCTTTATTTATTCCAAGCTGTCAGGAAAAAAGTATTTCAGCTTTCAATATCTGCAGTGAGTGAAACATCTTTCTGTTTTAATTTATCTCCAAAAATGAGTTGTTCAAACAACGTAAAATCTCCTATATACTAACACATGACCCAAGGCTCCAACTCTGGAGCATTTTACTCCTGAAGAGCATACGTTCAAATATTTGAGTGGTTTGTGTAGTACCAGTTATTCATCTACAGACACCTTTCCTTTGGATATTTCTATATCATTCTTGTTAAAATAGGCACCTTAAAGAAAAAGTTAATAGTGGGTTGTTTTAATAATAAAATTATTAGCAATCTCTCTAGGCAACATTTTATTTGCCGTGTGATCTCAGTAGCTTCCATTAAAAATCTCCATTAGAAGTCAAACAGAAGAGTCCAACAAGCTAAATATATTCTAAAGCTAAATATATATCCCACAACTTAGGGTGAATGAAAAATTCATTTGAATTTTGATAAATTAGCATGCAATTCCATGACAGTTCTCCAGTCTTTCCCTTAAACCAACAAGTCATGCCATGGCATCCAGACATAACTAAGTCAAAAATAGACATTTAAGAAAACTGCAAGCAACAGAAATCCAGGTCAGAAAGGAGACTTGCGTGCACTGAACTCCATTTTCTGCTCCCTATTCTGCTGCTGCACAACCTGCTATAACACTACTTTGCAACAAAGGATCGTGACATCTTCCACATATAAGTTCCAGAACTGTCAAATGACAGAGAAGTCTTCCTATTTCATTTCACTTGTTTCACAGGATTCTCAGAAAATATTCAATTAGGAAAAATAAATAAATAAATCTATACTTCTGAAGCACCGACCACCACACTGTTGCCCAAAGGAAAGGACACCTGCCCTGACAGGTAGCTGCAAAGAACAGGAATTCCCCCCAGCTTTATCCAGATTTCTTTTGTTCCACTGACACAACCAACACTTTAGAAGAGTAGTACAAGTAAACAGGAAATTATAAGCAGCTGAAGAGGTATTTTTCCCTCTAAGTCTTCCCTGGTTACTATTTCTGAGGCATTCATACATATAAATAGACCTCAATACTTGAAGAAGCAACAGTTCAAAGCATTCTCAACATGGTGCTCTCCTGTTCAAGGTGGTACATTTTATTCCCAAGTGCTCCATTTACCCAAATTTTACTTCCACCTCTCCCCTAAATGTCCCTTATGAGAAAATATTTACTCAATTTCCATATCATCATCATCATTCTCAAAGAACCTCAATAATATCAGAGTCGGAAGAACTATTCTCTGGCTGTACCTACCTAAAGAACATAAATTAAACTTGCTTTTCTTGCCCTCTCCTCCATGCTAGATTTCCTATCGTTTATGAGAAACTGGCATCCCCAGAGAAGCTAAAGAGTAAAGCAAAAATGATAAAATATGTTACCTAATTTTCTCCCTTTCTCAGCAGGCAAGTGGGAACAGAAGAGGTCAGGAGAGGCTAATGCAAAGCTTTTGCATTAACCTGAAACAGTCAGTAATTTTGTACATCATTTAATCCTTCCATAACAGAAAAGCAGCCAAGCAATTGCATAGTTCTCTTCAGGAGCACACTGATATGTTAAACAGATGCAAAAAGGAAAAATAATTACATAAGGAACACAGTTCACTGCGATGTTAGACATATCCTCAAACAAGCAAGCTCCTTTCTTGGACATATTCAGAACTCACCCAGACAAGACCACAAGCACCCTAAACTGGTTCTTACTGTGAAAACTGGATTGGAGCAGTTGACCTTCAAGGTCTCATCCTTCCAACCCTTATTATTCTACGGTTTGTTAACAGACCCAAGCAGGGCTATGTGATGAATGCCCTAACATTTTGTCTGCACCTATCCTGCTGATGGGGGCACTTCATGACATTGATAAAACAGTACTGATTCAGCTCCAAATTCTTAGAAAAATATGTTACCAGCAGCTCACATTTAGCTGCTGATTTACTCACCAGAATTTCTTTCTGCTGATGACTATGCAGGTAGCCCACTCAGCAATGAATTCACTCTGATCATACCAGCCTCAAGAAAAAGCACTCTGCTTAACCACACCACAGCATTCATGTCTTCCTACAGCAGTGATTCATAGCATCCCTTGCCCACTCACCAAAAACTTTTGCTGCACAAGAAGCACACCTGCAGAAAACCTAACTGACAATGGAGACTTGGAAAGCTGTATCAGGTGACAGAATATTCACGTGCAAAAACAAGCACTAAAATCAGCATACAACTAACACTTATATGTGAGATAAAACTTTGATCAGTTCCACGTGTTTTCTGACTACGTGATATTACATAGCACTACAAGATATCCAACAGGAAAATACACAACAGTTACCAAAGCTAAGCATTAAATCATAGCCTCTCTGCTATGAGAGGCTGGGTAGACTATCTGGATGACAAAGTGAGGAAGAAGCAGAGGCAGCCTCTCCCACTCATTAGAATCAGTAGTGTAGAAATATTTTATGACAATCTGAAAGCAAGCTGGCTCTAGTCTACATTGTGAAGCAACTACACTCAACACAACAGCAAGGATTTCATGCTGCTAAAAAAAAAAAAAAAAATGAAGTACTGAATTACCAGGAATCCGCAGTAATGAAAAACATCTCAGATAATGCAAAGTACGTGTATAAGAAAAATGAAAAAAATGATCCATATACAGTGCTTCCATAGAACAGTGAAAAACCCCTGCCAGATTATAAGGATATATTTCTACAAATTAGCATAAAGGAGATTTTCAGTAATTCCTAACGTGTTACATGAGTCTAGTCACTAGAAGACAATACTGAACTAAGTTAAGATTAACATGCTCCTCAAAGTGCTTCTGTTGCAAAATGGCTCAGATATTTGAGCCATTTTCAATACCTTTATTGACAACCTGGATGAGGACACTGAGTCCACCTGCAGTAAGTTTGAAGATGACACTAAGTTGGGAGGAAGTGTCAATCTGGGGGTAGAATGGCCCTATAAAGGGACCTGGACAGACCAGAGTTTTGGCCTGAGACCAGTGGGATGAAGTTCAACAAGACCAAGTGCCAGATCCTGCACTTTGACCACAATAACCCCAGGCAACACTACAGGCTCGGGGGTGAGTAGCTGGAAGATTGTGTGGAAGAAAAGGACCTGAGGTGTTGGCTGACACTTTGCTAAACATGAAGCAGCAGGTATCCCAGGTAACCAAGAAGGCCAACAGTATCCTGGCTTGTATCAGAAACAACATCACCAGCAGGAGCAGGGAAGCGATTGTCCTACTGTACTCAACTCCGGAGAGACCACATCTTGAGTACCGTGTTCAGCTTTGGGTCCCTCACTATGTGACATCAAGGCTCTGGAATAGGTCCACAGAAGGGTAACAAAGCTGGTGAGAAGGCTGAAGCACAAGTCCTATGAAGAACAGCTGAAGGAACTAGGATTGCTGAGTCTGGAAAAGAGGAAGCTCAGGAGAGACCTTATCGCTCTTTACAACTAGGTTAGCCCTAATTACTCCCCATGAAAACTCAGTGTCATACCCCTGTAAAGTCTGCACCCTGTAAAGTCTGCAATATCTTCTTAAACTGAATAGTGATAATTACCACATTCTCATTATCAGTTTCAGAGGTAGAAAAAAACAGTGAACATGCTAAATTAGTCCCATGCAGTGAATAGAAACAAAACAGAGAGCAGACTGATCACAGGGCTAATCAAGGCAACTGAGAATGTTTTAATTCCACTTAAGAAATAGTAGAGGTTTAAGAACTGACATCTAAAACAAGGCATACACATGATGCAGGAAGACTTGGTATTGATTCAGACTGTAGATACTAGCTATGTTCATAAATACCATCATGCATTCTTTATATATGATGCTTCATCCTTGTTGACACTTTATTACTACAATATTATTTTTTAAACGCTTCATTGTGAGTATTGTCTCAAGCAGAAAATTACGTTTTGATGGAGTTCAGCAGCAAATACTTTATGTCCGGAAATGCACCTTTAAATACCTTTCAAATGTGTTACAATAACCTTTTAAAGCTCTGGACAGAGTCTCTAAGGCCTCCAGACTCTACTCTGTGCTGGTAAGACATCACCTGGAATACTAAATCCAGATGCAGAACCCAATAAAGGAGAGGGCAGATAAGACTGAATATAAGGAAGGTTTTTTATTATAAGGGTGGTGAGGCACTGGAATAGGTTGCCCAGAGATATGGTGGATGCTCCATCCCTGGAGGGCAGACACGCAAGGTCAGGCTGGATGGGGCCCTGAGCAAACCCTATGGATATCCCTGTTCACTGCAGGGAAGTTGGACTACATGACCTTTAAAGGTCCCTTCCAACTCAAAGGATTCTATGATCCTACAATTCTAAGTTCCATATTACAAAACAAATCCTTTATTTCACCTTAAACAGATTTACAATATGTAAGAAACTATTAAAACCAGTAAGTCCCAAGCAAAACATTTTCAAAACAGGCACACTAGCAGAATAATAAAAAATAAAAACAAAGCTAAAAATTAAATATGTAGTTCTGGCATTGACTTTTTTTTATGTCAATATCTCATTGATACAGAGAACAGAAGTACATACTGTGCTATTATCAAATTCTCAAATAACTTTTCCTTTTTCTAGCTGTAAATCTTTAGAAAAGAATTGGCTATTTAAGATGAAAATGAACAAAATGTACGATTGTGTAATGAACATGGAACACGTTCTCCAGATGTTCCTGTTCAAAGGCATTTATATAAATCAGAACTAAATCAATCTTGCCAGACTGCTCTGGAAGAACCAGGCAAAAAAGCTGCAGAATGATCTACTTAAGTCTACTGACAAAGATATAAGGATAAACGAACTCCAGGCTTCCTAGATTTACCTCTTCTATATATACAATTTTAACTCAATGAAGTTTTCCACCCTCAACTTAAGTCTGACAAATAAAAAAAAATTGAATTATCTCATTCAACCTCATGCACTGTGTGTATAAGAACATGCATATCCATAATAGGGGCAGCAGGGTGCTTCTCCAATAAGTTTACAGTCTGCTTCTGAAGCAATGTTTATAAAATAAATCCCTAATCACTTCCCATGCTTCTTTAGGATGAATTTTTCTCCTCAGCTTATTGCCGTGTTAATACAGCATGCAAAAGACCCCATGATTATTGATTAAAAAACTCAGAACAGGAGAAAGGAGCATCATGCACCTACTTAAGTAATCCCCAACTAGTAGTAGAGTTTAGGAAGGCATCACAAGTCCCAGTCAGACTGTCCAAACTATGAATATGGTGATCTTGCAGCACACTGCTTGGCACTACAAGTGCAGACACAGAACTTCCACTGATGGATCTCTACTTCCCTTAGCAGTAACTGGCTTTGAAGTCGCCACAATAACTAATTTGCCCAAAAAAATAAAAAATAAAAACACATCCACAATATAAACATTTTAAAGTATTTTATAGATTTTAGAGGAAAATTTTTAGAATTAAAAATAAACCAAAACCTCTTTATCTACCTCTATTTGCCTAGCTTCAAAAAATTCTTCCCTTTCACAGCAGTGAAAGCTGTCAGGATGCTCAGCATTATTTTTTTTTTAAACCATATCCAATCATTAGTCAAGAACTTCAGCTAATAGATGCCCCACAGTTGTTATATCTCATCATGTACATTTTCCCCATAAGCACTTCACTTAAATAGTCTGCTTTCAGAGGCTTTCTGCAGCTCATAAAAGTATTTTTTTTGTGTGTGTTTGTTTTCTCCAGAGAATGACTACCTCAATTTAAAAAATGCAGGCATCTCCTGGCTAGATAAACAAAACCTCCTGAATTATTTTGCTGGACTACATACAAACCAGTCATTTACCAAGAATGAAGTGTTCCCTGAAAACTCACATACAAGCTTACACCTTAGACACAGAATCTGCAAAATAACATTCAAGGATTACAGCGGATCAGACACTGGAAATAAACATCAGTGCTGCATGACAAGCTAGCATTATGATGAGATATATCAGCAGAAAGCTGTAAGCAATCATGTTTTACTAAGGAAGATCCAAGTAGAGTAATGTACTCAGCTTTGGATGGCCCATAATCTTCAGCTGCAGCAACTAGAGTCCAGAAAAGATTGATCAATAAGAAAGAGCTTTGAAAGCATAATCCTGTGCTGGGACAGCATGCGTAGGGGAAGCCACAGAATTTCCATATCTGAAGGCTAAGAACAGCCTTGGCAGTTATCTGTCCCAAAACATACCCTGTCCTTTAGAGATCCAACTCTGTAAGGCAGGCAGAAAGTAGAGCAAAACAAATATGGAAGTGATAAATAAAATCATTTTTACAGCATCCAGCTGATTGCGAATGATGTGGCTAGGTCATCCTCACATAAGGATGTTATTTTCTTGCTCTAACTGTGGTTTCATATGCAGTTAAGTCACTTGCTTTTTGATGTTGATTGAAATTTTCCACTGGGGAAATCTTTGATTCAAGTCTCCCTGCACCCGTGGGGTTCTATACAAGTGCTATTTCTTCTTCTGTGATTTTCCAGCTTGCAAGAAAATATCCCGTATCCTGGATAGATCAAAAAGATCCCAATTTTTATTCGCAATTTTTTTTCCCCACCCACCTCACACCCTGTCACGGTACCCTGTGCACCCCAGGGCACAATTGATCCTTCTGGCTGCCAGGGCACACTGCTGGCTGAAATGCACCTTCCCACCAGCAGGAACCCCGCAGATCCCTTAGCAGAGGGCTGGAATTGTGGAATGCCATCATATATCCCTATAAAAAATTTGGCAAGCACTTTAACCTCCCAGTTCTTACATAAAATATAACTTCACCAAAACACAATATCCAGATACATACAGATGAGTGCATCTTTGTGAAAGGCATCTGCATGTAACTGATAAGACCTACAAACAGGTGTGGTATTAGAAACCTATATATACATATTTACTAGGGATGTAAATTATTTTTCATAATTATGAAGTTTTTAATGGGAATTTTGGACATTGTATTCCACTTTCATTTGGAAGGAGTGTGTGCTTGGTTTCTACTACCCGCAAAAATCACAGCCCAGGATATGCAAAACTGCACGTAAACCAAAGAAATTCTGTCTCCCCAGGGCACTGTTTTAGAGAAAGAGCTGACAAGTCAATCCTACTTCTGCTGAATTCTCAGAGCTCTGAGAAAGGACTGATCCTACACTGATAGATGCTTGACACAGCAGTAAGCACAGATCAGACCCTCCTTTCAAGCACAGACTCTGGTCTGTGGTTGATGTAATGGCTCATTACTCCACAAAAGCACTTCTGGGTCAGGAAGCCCTCAAGAAGTGTTTGGAAGATGTTAGAGAGAATATTCACAAAATTATACATACATGTCTCACTTCCTCTGGTTATATGAACTTCCCAACATATTCATTTTTAGCCACAGTAGCCTAGGTGGACCTTTCTTTGGAATGACCCATTTAGACATGGTTAATATTCTGTCCTCTCAGTTGCTATTTCTGACATTCTTGTTTCTCAGTCTTCACTTCTGTCCATATTCTCCATTTTTATCTAGGCCTGTTCTCCACCTCCTCCTTTCTTTAATTGCTGTCACCTGATTCTTCCCTCTGATCTATTCTGTATTTTCGTAACACTGAATAAGGGAAAGAGTTGATACTAATTTTTCCATGCTACAGTTTTATTTCACTTTTTAAGCAGAGCAACCAGACACATGTATTTACACTCTAAGATCATTTTAAATCCATCCATAGGCTTAAGGACAAATGTACAGCTATTTCAGCCAGTTGTTATTTTCTTCGAAGTCTAAACTACTATGTATCCCTTCAAAAAAATAAATAAACGATATACTCAGATTACCTAGGCTACAAAAATAAAGTAGGCAAGGGAACCAGATATAAGACATTTGGTTTACATCTTTGCACTAGAGACAAGAAATGAGAAACCTTTTCAAGATAGGAGTATGGAGCAACAGGCATCCGTTGCTTTTTCAATAGAAGATATTGTTCAGGTTAGAGTATGCAACCTCTGCAAAATTGTGAGATCAAAAAACATGTCAGAAAATAATGGGGGAGGAGAGAAGGAATAAGGTAAGAGTATGCTACCCAGTGTGTAAGATGTAAGGGAGAGGCAGAAGAAAAACAAGACTTTCTGTTCCTTTATTCAAAGGGAACTTCACACACAAAAAATAATAGTAATAATAATAATAATCAGGAATTACACATTTTTCAGGAAGGAGGATTATTCAGCAATGTTAACCAAATGCTTAGAACTCCGCAGAACTTACCAGTACCCATGGAAGAATGATGATTTGCTAAGGCTGAATCCAGCTTTCTGACATCACTACTTCAGATGTTAACAGAAGAGGCACAGGAAGAAACATAATATCCTAGGTACAGCTGTTGTAGAAAAGCAACTTCTGCATACTGACCTGCTTACATATGACTTCTCAATTAAACAACTTAAAAACTCATCTAATCAACAAGATTTATTCCCTTATAATGTCAAAAAGCTGGGCTTCTGCTTATTAGTATACACCTCTAGCTGTGTTTTAATAAAAGCACAGGGCTTAAGCACCTTTTCTGGCAAAAAAGAAAAATCTTAGATCTGATTCTAAAAGTTTTTTTTTTTTTTTTTCCCTCTTCACTACCTGTCCAGAGAGACTTGAGTAACCGTCTGGATAGCAACCACCATCTGCATAGCACTACTGCTGAATATTAATGCACTGAACTCTCACTGATATAATATTAGATAATTAGACTGCAACCTCCATAATACGCTTTAAAAGGAGCTACCAATAGGTAGGGAAATAATTACTTGTAGGCATAGACTGCCACCTAGTGATTTTGATTAGCTATAAAATTGGAAAAAGAAAGCCTCCAGCTCCATCACATTTTACATCAACATATTATGCTACTTCCATCCTCTATTACTATGCCAATGGCAATTGAAAGAGTTAAGTGTGGGGGAAAAAAAAAGTCCAATAAGTACATAATCTTTATTGTACAAGCAAGATCCACGAGGCTGGCTGCACTGTCTGGAATTCCTCATTTTAAACAGACTACATACAGCCTCTGCTTAAAACAAGCACTGCATCTGGAATTTATGTCTAAGGGAACACTGACAGACAGCTACATCCTTAGTGAAATTTTGGATTCTTTCAACTTCTGTGCTTTCAGATTTTCCTAGTTCTCCTAAGCCCTATAAAATCTTCAGTTTGTCACGATGTTCTTCGCTTCTTCCTCTCAAGTCATTGACTGTTTTCTATAGGATTTCATTGTTAGTGAAGAAACCAGAAGTTACTTGTGTCATCTTACCTGCCTTACAAAGCTGAATTACCATTTTGTGGACAACTCCTAAGTTAGTATTTCTCTCTCCAAATTTGTAGTTCAGATATTGTCACCATGTACTTGTGGGTACTTTACCAGCAGCATAATTATAAAGAACTCATTTATCCTATCACATCTTCTCTACTATCATCTTCCATCTCAATCACTATCCAACATCTTCAGTTCACTTTTCAGCAACACCTATATCTTAGAATTCACAAGGCAGAAAGGGAACTTGAGATCTTCCTAACACAAAAGTGTAAAACAATAGGATATCCTATTTATTTTAAGGTACAAATATCAAAAAAGCTTCTTGAATTTCTCTCCTCCAGCTGAGTTCCTTCCCAGTCTATACAATCCTTGCAGTGGTCTGAATGGACATGAAGAGAGTTCCTTACCTTGCCAATCTGGTTTCACCAGCACTCCATGCACTCACTCATTTTAAGCACAAGAAATGTGAGCTTAGTTTTTCCTCATAAAATCTGTCATCTTCTCCACCTTTTTATAAGGCCATTCAACACTACCTTTCATTGACCTTCACTGAAAATATAAGTTCTGCTACAATTTCTCATGCCACCTGCCCCTTCAAGCTTTAAAGGAGTTCCTCTCAAATACTCCTGAATTAATGCTTTATCTTCCTCAAAATATTCACTAAAAATTTTTATTACACACAATAAATTCAACTCTAAGTTACCAATATAATGAGACTGCTGCCTGTCACATTAACCAAGTTACTTTATAGATGTTCTCTGCATTCCCTCAGCAGCACCCCAGAGCAGGAGCTGTCACAGTCTTTGAAGAGCACCAGGACATCTGAACACACAGTGTTAACATGCTACCACAAGAATGAAAACATACGTCCTTTTTTTTTTTGTCCTTCATTTTTATCCTAATGGTAAAAAGTTTATTCCTTTTTCATTTTAATGAGGAGTTATTCACTTTAAATCAAGGTTGATAATGAAGCCACCTGCTCCTGTTGCAAACTTCACAAATTAATTCATGTGCTCATTCATGTGTTCATTTTTAAAGTGGTTAACCAACGCCTCAGACTTCATTTCTGCATGAAGTCTGATGAGCAAAGAATATGTTCCATACAGAACTAGCATGGTATCAACATGCAACAATAATGATTATTACTAATAGCTTCAATCAGACTTTACGTGAATATTTATCTTAATACACGAGCAATAGAGGAAGAAAACAGCTGCATAATCATTGAAGCAGAGAATCAAGAAAAATAGGGTTATGTTACTAAACTGTCTTAAAAGTATAGCCTTACTCCTCTTCCTTTTTCAGTCCACTGTTTTCTTGTGATGTTCAGGGCAGCAGTTACTCATCAGATAAAAAAAAATAATAATAATGAACTAGATGGAACTTGCTAAAAGCGGTCCCAGTGATTTTTGTGCCTTGAAGAACCTACAGTGTTCTTCAACTGCTGGATAGCCAAGTGGAGAACAACTCCCATATTAAAAGCCACCACAATACTATAGCCACAAGAGGGTAAACCACTATATAATGCCTTGCATACCATACATTAAAAAGTTACTCTCTTTTTGTAGAACTCCGCAGCAGCTCTTGTGGCAAAAAACATACCTAAGGAAATCACACCAAAAGAAAAAAACAGTGATGTTGGCAAATATGGAGGAATTGTTGACAAGATATCACTGAGTAGACACTTAGCTCTATCCAACAAGAACTGTGAACACAGCACCTATTTTCTTTCAGACTATAAGTTGTAACAAGATCTACATATTTCTCATCTTTGCTGATGTGAAGTTGCAAAAAACCATACCACAGAAAGAGCAGAATGAAGTTTCTTCTTAAACGAACATGATCTAAAGATGAACTTAAATCACAATCACACATTAAATTATTGAAAACTTCTGAATTACAAAAACTTCCAGATGGACTACATGATCTTTGAAGGTTTCTTCCAATTCAACTGCTCTTTTCTAGAAGGTTTCTTATTTTAAATTCACTTGAAAAATTAAGGTGGCCTATTTTCAGAAGAAAAATCAAAAGATCCTGTAAGTAACTACATTTTTCTCCCACTGAACCCACCTCGACTGTTTGAGATACTTAAGTCACATTCTCATATTTTTGCATATACATTTTTCCATACCTAGATGGCAACATCATTTCTCTGAACGCCTTCACGCAAGCCTCCCAAACAAGTAAGCAGATTGCATTCAAGATGAAGAATAAGGATAGCTATAAAATTTCTACGTTGTGTTTTATTTCTACATTTCCAGGACATATAAAATATTATAACAAAGTACTTAAACCTATTTTAAAGGTAATTCCTTCCCAGTTCATGACAGATAAGACTGCAAGCATAACCATTAAATGGGGCCAAAACAATAAACATTTGGTCCAAGTATAGTAATTGAAATGTCTGTGAATTCAGTAACTATGAAAGCTTAAATAACTGATAACACATTCAAAACTTCTATTTTCAAAGACAAATAGAAAAAAAAATTAAGTACTTATAAGATTTCTCCCCTATACATTCTTTTTTCCCCACAAACCATATGAGGTAGGAAAAACAGATGTTAAAATCAAGATAATAGATGTAAAAACTAGCTTACCATACTTGTCTCGCAAGCCAACTGTACACCTGAAGACTCCACCAAAGGCCACATCTTCACCAAATATTACTAAAAGAAAAAAGAACAGCACAGGAAGGTTAATGTGATGCCAGTGCATCTTTTTTTTCCATGAACAAGTTTCAACAAGTTTTCTGTTAATCACTTAACACTTCATTCTAGTTCAGGATTCATCTAGACCTCAAAGCACTTATTTTACATAGCTTAACAATAGAAGAAGACAGACCTCTTTGTGAAGCAACACATCTATGCCTTGAAATAGTACTGATCTGATTCAGCTACAACTTCATTAGGCCATTTATTTTTCTGAAGTATTCTATAACATCAAGACATCCAAACAAATACAATCAATTCCAAGAAACAATTATGAAAGAGTCACTGAAGTTGTATATTATGCTTCAACTCAAATATTCATATTCATCTACAGATTTCAGTAGATTTAATGTTTTGAAGAGCATCAAACCGAAGTGTTCTACAAAATAATAGTCTAATGTAAAACGGAAAGCCTTCTTCAAACATAACTTGCCAGATACCTCAAGAGCCGCTTCAAAGGAAATCCTATACAGAAAATATGGCAATCTAATAGCCAGGACAGCTATTAGCATTCAACACTACCATTCTCATACAATACCTGGACAATCAAAGTCCTTACTCCAAAAGTAATAATCTTTAGCTAATTTGGGGCTAAATTTTAATCTGATCTTTTTTTCTTTTAATTTATAAAATACTGAGGTTTGACTTCCCTTAGAACAGTTTTAATTATTCTGCTAAAATATGCCATCATCATGTTCATGACAGAAATGTCCTCAATTCCTTGCTGCAATTAATTTTTTCCAATTTATTTGCTTTTTGTAAATGTGCTAAAAGCTTCATAGCATCTTCCTACTTCCATATGGCTTCGCACTTCGGAATCATCTGGTATTAAGAACAGTCCCATTTCATGTTGCTGTCAGCAAGCTTCCATGAACTTACTCATACTCCTCATCCACTGAAATGCCTTCTTGGCCAGATTCTAGTTCTCATCTACCCAAGCATGAGTTTCTCCACTACTTAAACAACAGTTACTCAGTTCCCATATAACTGAAAACACACGCTTTCTACTGCGAGAATTGCTAATTAATTCAGTAAGTAGAGCAATACTGACAACTCACAGATCTGGACTGCAGAATTCCAGTATGGTCTGGCAAAGGGCTCTAAACTGATACAGCCCTGCAAGCTGAGAATCAAGACTAGAATTTTAGAGCAAGTAAAAGGCTGAAGATCATATACAAGCTTAGGTTCCTCATAGAATTACATTCTACTTACTTTTATATTGTTGATACTACAGAAATATCACTAAAATCTGTTCTTGGAACCAATTTGCCTGACAATTGTCTAAGTCAAATTTAATAAAGCTGATTATAACACAGCTGTAGATTGACAGGGAATGAATACAAACAGATAGATACAGAACAAGGAATTTGCCCTGACAGATTAGACAATTAGACTTCAAACTAAGCAGTGGTTTAAACAGTGCCAAGAAGAGCTACTAATGCATTAAGAAGAAAAATCAAACTTACACAACAGGATCATACAGCTTTTCCAGCTGCGTTCATGTCATTAAAAAAGCTGTTCAAATATCTGGCCTTCATCACACCTTGATGGATGACAGAAGCAACTGATCTCCTGTTATCTCCATCAACTAATTAAATCATTTTGTGCAAAATAAAGTTTAGGATAATTTATTTTTTAACTGAACTGTGCTGAACCAGTTTCTTCAAAGCTATGTTATCCAGACCACTAAAGACTGGAGAAGTCTTACGCTGCCTATGTACAGTGATGACTCAAAAATCAGTAAAGCAGGAAAGGAGTAAAGGAAAACAGGGAAGGAGAGAAAGGAGAATGGACACAGCAAGAACACAAAGTCTTTCATAAGTATCACTTTTTGAATATGGAGAGTTGGGTGTAACAAAGTGAAAACAAAAAACCTTCCTTTACTTTCTGCTGCAACTTAAGCTGCCCTGAGATACCAGAAATGTGTTAATAAGCGTATATTTCTGTCCCAACTTCCGATCAAAATACAATGAGCTTATAGAGAAGACAACTACAGCTTAGAATGCATATAAATAGAATATTAACAGATTATTAATAAGTTTTAAATCTTAACAACGCATTTTTAAGCTTTGTTTAAAATCAAAACGTAGAAATAACTTATGACAGAGCTTAAAGGCAATGAGAAATATATCTAATGGTGTGCACAAATATGCAATACAAAATGCAATTGATGCAAAGCAAAACATGCTAACAAGTAGAGCATACCTGCAGTCGGATCTTTGGCTAAAGCATTATCCAAGGCACTTGTTATGGATTGGAAGAGATTCATCTTCTGAGTTTGCCCTGTGTGAAATGGATAATTCTGATATGAAACTCAGCTCAAAATACACAGTAAGTTAGAAAACATTGGTGCAAAACATCACTCATCATCAGTCTAACAGTCACAAACAAGATCACTGTTAGGAATGCCTCAAAGACTCATTTGCTGAGCAAACAAACTCATGGGATAGATGGGACCAACTACAGCATACTTTGCAATCCCAAGGACTAGAACTCTACTCAGCCTTTAAAAAAAGAAAAAAAAGGTTAGTCATAGCTGCAAATGCAGCATTGCAAGGTTTATTCAAATACTAGGAAGAAAGATTAATTCCGTTTTTCAAATAAAAAAACCAATGCTAAAGCATTATTGTCTTGAGGACAGGGATACCTTCTGCTGAGGTTCACCAGATCTCAGCAAATTTCCTTTAGTGTGCTTAAACTGTTTTTTAACCTCTAGCCTTTACTATTTACAGACACCTCCTGCCTGCTCTCTGGCCTGCAATTAGAAAGCATTAAGCAACAACAAAAAAAAAAATGGAAGTTAGATAACTGAACAGCTATACTTAACAAGGGATATAAGTTTTATGATCTAATGAAGGTCCCCTTCTCCACTGCAAGGAAAGAAGAGGCAGAAAATAAAATAAAAATACATGAGAACAGGAATCAGAGCATCTGAAAGAACTACCCCCCGTTTCAACTACCTTCTGTTGCCAGTATCTCTCAACAACCACTCAGCTCATTACACTTTTTGGTCAAGACCATGGTTCAAATCAAAGCAGATCCAGGGAGCTGTGTTCCTATACTTTTTTGTGCTCAATAGCTTTCCCTGTTAGAATTTACACAAGCCTTTAAGAGAGAGCTCTAGGAAACCATAGTGGGAACTATTCAAATTGTATTAAAGCTATAAGTGATCAACATTTGCAAAGCGAAAGCACAGCAGCTGTTTCTCTTTTCCCATTTACCCACATGAGGTCATCCTTTCAGCTGGACGCATTCATTCCAGTATTTTCTATAAGGAAATGCCTACTCCTCCAGCAATTGTCAAACTTTTAGCACTGACTTTTCCAGCCTGCTGTTCCTGCTGCTGACAGCTTCTGCATCAGCCTCTGCTGGAGAGGAGAAAGTAACTGTGCCCTTCAGGTGTGAACCGTGAAGCTACGGATGGATTAATATCAAGACCGGACCAGTACTGTCATTTATTTTATTTCATTATTTCTCACAGAACTACAAAACTTGCTGGGTTTATTTGTTTCGTTTTTTCAAAGAAGACAGGGAACTAGCTTCCCTCTTAGCATTAGGTCTGACTGCCCCACAAGCGCTTCTTCACGGGGCCCTCCAAAACAGGCCGGCAGCACACAGACATTGCTGACACATCCCGCATGCCCGTGCCTCCTCGTAGCACATGGGAACGGCTGACAGCTGCCTTGAACTTAACTACAGAGTCAGAACAGCCCATAAAAACATCCGAAATTGGGAGGGCCCCACAAGAATCACCGAGCCCAACCCCCGGCCCCACACAGCATCACCCAGCTACGTCTGAGAGCGCTGTCCAACCACTCCTTCAACTCCAGCAGCTCGGGGCCGTGCCCACTGCCCTGGGCAGGCTGCTCCATGCCCACCAACCTCTTTCCCTATCCCCCAGCTGCCCCTCCCTCCCCTGCCACAGCTCCACACCGTTCCTTCGGGCCCTGCCGCTCCCTGCGAGGAGCTGCAGCCGCCATGAGGCCTCCCCTCAGCTCCCCTGCTCCGGGCTGAGCAAACCCAGGGACCTCAGCCGCGCCAAGGCCGAGCCACACGTGGTGCCGGCACCCCTCCAGGAGGCCTCGTTCCCGCAGCAGCCACAGAGAGGCGGGCCTGGGAACAGAGCCCTGCCCGCGGGGAGGACCCCGGCCCGGCTCTCACCGTAAGCGCTGGGCGCCGGGTCCGGCTGGAAAGCGAAGTGCGCGGCGTCCCGGCGGGGTGCGGCCGGTAACGGGGACGGGCGGCTCCGGAGCGCCGCGCAGCATCGCGCTCTGCCCCCGGAGCGGCACAGCGCCCGCGCCAGCCCCGCCGCCGCCATCGCCTCCGTGCTCGGGGGGCGCCGCTGCCGCCGCGCGCTCTAAAGAGGCGGGGTGCCGGATGGAGGCCCTCATTGGCTAGCGACAGCGGGCTGCGGGCCAATCAGAGGGCGCTCTGCGGTGGGTGGGGAGGCTGAAGGGGAGAGAGTGGGGGGAAGAAGTGTTTATGCGCTGAGACACGCGGGGGGCGGGGCTATGTGGAAAGGGGCGTGGCCACGGGTGTCACACGTCTCGCGGTAACGGGCGAGAGTTGGACGCTGGGGTTGGGTCTGTGGTAGTCTTGCGAGGCGGGCGTTGTGTGCAGCTTAACGAGAAATATAATAAACAGGAGGGGAATAAATAAACAAAAACACGTTATTGGGTTGCACTGGGAGACAAAGGTCAAATATCTGACAATGCATAAGGCATAGAAGGTGTAATAACTGAAGCTGTATCTACGCACTTACCCATATGTCTGATAATGCGATAGGTTATTCTAGCCCGATTTATTATTCAGGTAATTGTTTCTTTCAGCAAACAATGTATTCTAATAGGAAGAATTTTTAGCTATGCACATGCATTGCATCACTTGCAAACGGAGAACTGACAGTGCAGAAAAGCACTGCGAGGTGTCATCTGTTAGTGTGTCATTGCTGGACCTGTGAATTGCTCAATTCACAATATGTGGCATTCATAAGGTTTATATGCAATGGTTGATCACACATATCAATAACCTTGCTTAGATATCCCAGGAGATGCCTCCATTTTAGATAAAGGATGCTCCTTGCTGCTGTAGTTCAGCGGCCGTTGCCTCCTGCATCTGCTGGTACAAAGAACTTGAAAAGGAATGCAGCCCTGTGTCTTACAGAGTAAGGTCTGGCATCTCATGCGAAGAAGAAATACCTGCCGCAAGACTTGTTTACTGCCATGCATACCTGGATGAAAGAGAAAATAGAGCCTGGAGATGAGGCTTGCCACCTCATTACTGCATTCTGAGTGCAAAGGATAGTTTGTACTCACGTGGCCTTGGAAAGTTGCACTGGACTGAAAATAGAAATGGAAAACCACAGGGTTTTATCCAAATCTACTTTATCTGTCCTGTATGTTAGTGGAGATGAATCCCAGCACTGATGACTTTCAGCTCTGTTAGTGTAGTAAGGTTCATATCCTTTCTCATATATTCCAGCAACTTTGGTTATGTTTTGAAGACAGCGCTCTTACTTGGCAATCATTCACTCGCTTAGGGTCGCTTCTGTGAAACCAATACACCAGATATTAAGAGCTGAAATCAACTGCACACTCCATCTGTGTGTATTACTCATCGTGAGCATCCTTTGTGCTGTTGACAACCATTAAAAAAACTCTGGCAATCTTTACTGTTATTTCTGAATAGCCATATGCAATAACTGAGTTTCTGATGGTGACTGCATACCAGATTATCAGATGTTAACACCTTTCAAGTTCATGATATTACTTAAGATTGACATGATTTTAATTGTGAGCTAATCGTATATATTGGACTCTGACATGAGCGTATCGCCCCAGGTCTGTTATTCTACTACAAAATCTTCCAACTTCGGACATAGCTTGAAGGTGAATCTTAGACCCCTTCTGAGCTTCCTACATTTCCCATTGCTTTGTTTATGCTGTACCTCTGTAGATGTGCAAGAGAAATACAAGATTTCTCTTACATTCCTTTGATCATAGTTTCACTGTTCTTATCTTGTAAATTCTTTCACGCTATAGTCTTGATGTAAGTTTTTCTCGCTGCTTTGTGGGTCATAGAAGGAATTTTGTAACATGTTTTCCGCCCCAGTGAGCTGATCCACCCCCTCTTACAGGAGGTGCTGGTGAGCGCTTCTGTCACCTTAATGCTATGCCCTGGCAACACTGCTGTTCTCTTGTTTCCTTTGCTGTTTTCTCTCTTCCTCCTACCCTAATTATGATCAGCAATACAATTTTTAAATGATATGAGTATTTCCTAATGTTAAGTGAAGCAATACTAGAAACAACAGGGGCTATCTGCAGAGACATTATTCACCTTTTTTCTTATAAAATATTGTAGTGTTTCATAGTTGAGAGGGGAATTTCACACTCCTTTTTTAGTTCAGTCAGTTTAAATGGTTTTGAAAACACAGAGCATATTTAATAGCTCTATGTGCTACTGTCACTCAATCTAGAAGTTACTGCCTAGGGAAATTACTTCTAGGAGTTGACAGCTTATAATTCTAGTACAAAAAATAAATAAAGGATAATGAAGTTCAATTTGTATGAAAAATAAAGGAAACATTTTTTATCTCAAGGACAGTTAAATGTAGGAAAAATTTACCTCAGAACTTGCTGATTGTCATAGCTTCTGTTCTTCGAATTAAAATGAGATCTCTTAGGAGAAGACAAGCTGTAAATTGTAGATCTGGCTGAACATACATATATATACTAGAATGCCTCTTTTATATTTTTTATAATATGCAATCATATATTGGTCAGCTCAGTTACCTGCTATTAATTTGGTCAGTGGAAGTTAAATGGAGAAAATAAGACAATGTGATGGATCCACCTGTGCCTGGAATCCACTGAGGCAAAGCTTCCCTGTTTTCCCCTAGCCATTCCCATGTGCAATTCACATGCCTGTTTAAATGTGCTACCTGTACAAAGCATTTTGTCCTCCATGGGTGTCTTAAGCATAGCTCTGTGTGTTTGCTGCTGTTGTTAGGACTAATTGCTCATTTCATTCAGAATGATAGCATTTGTTTTGATTTAAATAAAAATAGTAAACCTTGTATCATCAACATATGAATGTAAGAGAGTGTTACAAAATGTAATAGGAAATCCACAGCCTGTGAACTGTCTTTTGTCAGTAGATAAAAGTAGGTTTTAAAGAACAGTCATGTTCTAAAGAAGTCACCTTTGGATCACATGATTTTCCTGCAGTTTTCCTCTGTATTGCTGTCTGCCATCAGCAGATACCGCACTGGAGATAGCAGTGCACAAGGCAGCATGTTCCACAGCTTTAAATAAATGTTTGAGATTCAGTTCACCTTGTCACAGACTGACCTTGCGCTGCTGATTAGAGCAGGAGCTGCTGTTACAAAAATAGTCTATCTTACCCCATAATGTTAATAGCAGTTTTTGTAAACTGAACGTATAGAATTTGTAGTCTACCAGGGACATCACTTTCTGTAAATCGGTTGCCTTCTTCTTGAACCAGTATCAATAGCCAGATGGGCAATATTGCATGAGTCAATGTAATATCCAGGCTGACATTCCATGAGAAGTCAGAAAAGATCTGTACTCACAGAGTGTGAGTATTCAAAGCTACCCAAGAATAGATCATACTCTAAGGACATCTGTGATACTGGCTTTATGGAGACAAAATCCCATTTGGTCGGTTTTCTGGCATCTAATCTAAATGCCATTTTTTGCTTTTACCTTTCAAATCACTTCTGGTTTGATGAGCTTTGCCATTACACGATGATCTAGGCAATTGCTTCCTACCTAGGTTGATTTACAGAAGATCAGTGTTTTGGATCACACGCAGATTCTACTGTTATAGTCATTGTGGTGTAGGTGTCCGCACAGTGCAGTCACCGCCATGCAGCCACAAAGTTAACTGTGGTGCTCATCATTATTTCCCTTTACTCTCAGTCCACTTCCTTTATTCCATAAAAAAGTGTAGATGAATTTATTTTTAACGTGAAAAGAATATGTCTTCCTTAGTGTTCTTTTCACTTGCACAGTTCATACGATTCTGAGTAAATCTAAGTTTGATTTAACATTTTTGAGTCAACTATTGCTGTACAGTAATTCTTCCTGACTTTTTAATAAAGGGTTTTGTTTGTTTGTTTGTTTGTTTGACATACAACAAAATTTTGCTTAAGTTTGTGCCTTATGAATGTAATCTCATAGAAGGCACCATGGCCTTGGTCTGGGAGTCCTCCGACAGCATAGGCATCTAATTTAGGCTTCCATCTTCACTGACACATGTAATTCTGATTAGATTAGCCAGCCTGGACCTCATTGAAAGATTGTAGTAATTCAAACTTTTATCCATACCCTGGATCTTTATTTACATTTAAATAAATTCACTAACATCTATTAGAAATACCATAACCTGAGAATTGTCTTACTGATTTGTAATTTTTCACTAACACCATTAGGTGGCAGAAAACAATAATGTTTTTACTTGGTGAAATCTAATACATGTGTTGAAATAAAGATGTGTCAGACCATTCCCTCCACCCTTTTTGCATTAGAATTATTTCTCACTGTGAACTGTCAAGAGCTTTGTGTGGTTAATAATTAAATAACTTACAGACAGAGATCACTGCTTTCATCAAGACTGCTTCAGATTTCATTTCTGTGCAATCCTTTTGTCAAGAGAGGAAAAAAAAAAAAAACCAAGAAAAAAATATATATATATTCACCCTAATGGGAATTCTTCAAAAGTGAAGTCTCACTATTACTATTACACTATCTCTACTTTTAAACCTAGTCAAGCTAGATCTGACTGCTGGAGTTAGACTCTAGGCCAGGAGAATTGCACCAGGCATTACTGGGAGATAAGAAATAAAATTACTCTTTTGGGAGTCTTGATTCTAAACTGTCTGAAAGGAATAGGCTTTTGTCTAGGGCCAGCAAGGGGATTTTTACGCAGCATAGACAGGCTGTGTTTCGTGTGGCAGGGTTTAGATAACCAGGCTGATGCATAGATGTGTGGAAGTAAAGAGAGGGAATTTGTACTACCATCAGCCTTTGTTTCTCTAAATCTAAGGCTGATTTGAGAATTCCAGTGGATGTGAAGGTGAGAGGGTAGGTAGCAGGAATCACAGAATAAAGCATGGCTGTTTGATATCTCACTCAGTGATTGCTGCATAGGAGACTAATCCCACTGGTAATGACTCAGTAGGAATTAAGGATGGCTATGGTCAGCATTTCCCAGAGATGCTGATTTCAGTCCTTAAGAGATTTATCCTTATGTCCTAAAACTCTTTTCCAGTGCTGTTGATAGGAACCATGCCACAGATTGTCATACATGCTTAACTGGAAAATCTCAGGGCAGATTTTTCCATATGTTTTGGTTTTAAACTCATTACCAGAGTGGGAAGTAACAATTCCAGAAAACATAATACAGCTGCAGTTTGGCTTAACATCTTTTTAAGCTTACACTGGAAAGAAGCAAAAGCACTGAAGAGGTATTTTGTTTTCTTATCATTGACTCATCTAATTGCAGAAAATTTCAGCTCAATGCAGCTCTCACATGACAGAGTAAGAGACAGTGCAGAGACTGAAACCCATTATTCACAGAAAAATATGCAGTGGCAGTGCTCGAAAGGCTTACAGTGTGACTCTTGATATAGGCAATCATGTTGAAGCTGGGAGTTCTTTGTTCACCCACTTCAGCCAGAGAAAAATGACAGTAGGCACAGAAGCTGTTATCTCAGTATTTGTGAAATCTACAGCATGTCTGGTTTGGTCAGGGTGTAGGATTTTCCATCTTACTCCAAGCAAGATGAGTTTCAGTCACTGTGAATCTGCTTAGGCCTGATGTCAGCAATCCTGAGGGCAACTTTGTATCCAAACAGAAATCTTCAATAGTTAAAAACTCCTAAGCCAATAAGAATGATGATACTACGAGATGGCTTGGGCAACGGTTTCTATTAAATATGGAGGGCATAAAATTGGCTTCCTTGCAAACAGAAATACTTACGGTCTGCTCATATCGTAGTCACGCGGCCACCATGGCCGCCAACGAGAAAAGCAGGCCTTCTTCAACAACCACTTGCCTTCTTTGCAAGTAACTCTCACAGATGCAGATTTCAGAAAGCTGCCAAATGGGATTCAACCCAATTCAGCATTCAGCCTTAGTGTCTGACAGTAGTCCTGCTACTCTAAACAGATTAGCTTCACAATTAATCCATAAATCACTCTATTCTGTAGGTCATGGATATCCCTGGAGATCTGGAGATCACGGGAGAGGAACTGCAGTGTGCTAGGAGACTGAACTCTGGAACTGAGAAACCAAACAACTGCTGTTTTTGCTGTTGTTGTTTGTTTGTTTGTTTCTGGTGCACTGTAGACAGTTCACTAGGCAAAAAAAAAAAAGACAGCTTACTAAAGTCTTAATGAAAAAAAAATTAACAAAAAAATCATTAATGAAATATGTTTCTCTGAGGAGATTTTTGTTCAGTGCTGTTACCCAGGCTCTGTTAAAGACTGGCTGCTAGAGGACAGGTAGGTCATGCAATTCAATATGCAATGCAAGCTGCATGTACATCCTGATTTGCCCCTGGAGTCTGCAGCATGTTGTGACCTTTGGCTTGCATTTCACATTAAACGATCTGTTCTTGGAGATACCAGTGATGTTTGTATGCTCTCACTAGGTCGGTGTCTATCAGTACACTGGTTAAGG